>JTDE01003159.1:67450-84103 GCA_014338405.1 Paragonimus skrjabini miyazakii | reverse complement strand
CGTTTTTTTACAAGGGCATAAGCTTCCATGCCGACGGAATGTAGAAAGAAAGCAACCTTCATCTACTCATATAGCTCAGATTTTGTGAGGCACCAATTATCAGACGTCTCCAAGTAATCCTCCACTTATCGAGCATTTGAATTAGTGGATAATCGGTCAGTTTCAGTAATCATTGTAAATAGTACGAAAATGCGACGCCAATTATTGTAATTAGAAGTAAACTATATAGTAAAACGATCGAACGTATAAGAATTGCAAAACACAATTAGACACAACATCATCATCATCATCATCATCAAAACAGCCATGGGCCTGACCAAAAGGTACTGTGGCTCGGGCCGCCGCTCACCTCAACAGTGACGTGGAATATCCTGGAAGAAAACGTCACTAAGAAGATTGAAAATTATTAAAACAAGACTAGATGGAAGAACTAGAAATGGTGTGGATACAGGTCCGCCATTGACTGCGACACATCGCCATCTCGGATAGCGTCTGTAACCAGCGGTTTGAGTGATCACGAGGACCCCATCCAGGCAGGCTATACCTACCCACTTTGCTCAATGGAGCAGTCGAGGTCTTCATATTTTGTGACCACGTTGTTGCTTGACCACCACGCGGTTTTACCCAACTATTGGTGGCCTCAGCGTACAATGCCCGGTACGGCAAACGATTAGGTGACATACGGAGTACGTGACCTAACCATCGCAAGATGTGCAACGTAATTAGCTGACCAATTGATCGCGCATCCCGAGCGTTCCGGAATACGCCCCGGCGAACGGTCACATTGCTCACGCAATCAGTCCACTTAATATGGACCAATTGGCGGAGACAACGGTGGTCAAACACAGCAGGCCTGTTGATATCTTCTTTGTGAACAGGCCACGTTTCCGAACCATAAGGCAAAATGGAACGCACACAGGTATTATATACCTTAATAATTAATTAATTAATCAATTATATACCTTAATAAGGTTAGTCATGTCGTCACGAGTGGCGTTAGGTGGACTGCAGACGAATCCTGAGTGTAGTTCAACGGATCCAGGCGACACTGATAGCCACAATCAGTCGTCAATCCTATCCCTGAAGTAAATTAAACATACACCGCCACGTCCTGTACCGCGAATTTCACGGGATATATGATAGCCTAAAACACTTAGCTGTGCGCTTGAATTCTCAGGGGTACACCAAGCTCGAGTGACCAGAATAATGCAAGGACTATATAAGAAGATGTAAAATCTAAAACTATGCATCTTATTGACTAGTGAGTGTGTATTCAGAAACAATGAACTTAGTGTATTTTTCTTATTCGATATCATTTTCAGATCTTTGAAAATGTCCAAAACAGAAGGGTCTTTTTGATTCAGAGACTTAAGTAACGTCGCTTGGTCTGATGCGGTTATAGTGAGCGCATCGATGACTAATGGAATGTCGCCTGCGTCTGAGTCCATGACAGAAAGTGTTGGAAAAGTGACAGTGAGGTGTGGTGGGGCAATGGGGATATGGGAGATGGACTGGGCAGGGGAGGTTTGAACAGTGTGTGACGCAATAAAAAAGGGTAAGGTTGAAATGGATTGGTCATACCCACATGCACGTTGTCAGTGGAGGGACCACGGTTTGCATTTATTGTATGGGGGCCGTTCGTATTAAAAGGGACGTTAAGCATGGGGTTAGCGACGCCGGTGGTAATAATGGGGCTCTGGTTGAGTCTTGCTTAAAAAATTGGTCGCGTAAGATATTGTTATTGTTGGGAAGAGGCCTAGGATTAGGGATTGCCAGTAGATACATCCTTTTTTCACTAGGTGTGGGCTTGGGTTTCCATGCTTAATTTTTCCCTTGTAATGCGGAAGACGTAAACACGTACGACTCGTGGGATAGTGAATTGAGGAGGGTTGATTAAAGCCAGTGCTCCACTGGTGGCCGGTTGTTGGGTTCCTTTAGAATAAGTTTAAGGTTGGAATGCCCGCGTGTGTCTGACTGGTAGATGGTCTGAGCCCTACTTTGTCTGATCCAGCTACCGCATGGACAGGTTGAGATCCAGAGGTCCCATTTGACTTAATACGGGCACATTTATTTACGTTGTTGTTTGCAACTTGTCTCCTCGACAGGGGCCGCCATTTCGTAAGGCAGGTTGTTGGAACTTTCAAGATCTACTGGTAAATTAATCAAGTCAGCCAGTATGTTGTCCTCTGTTATGTCGTTGGTGTTTCCATGGGGAACATTGGCATCCTCAAGTGTGATACAGCAAGACGAAGCTACACACTCAGCTGGACCCGATTCATCATCGTTGGACATCATCGCACCTTGTTTGAATGCGTCCTGAGCCACACGCTTGGAGGTGACATTGTTGCACAATAAGCGATATTGACATTCCCTTTCAAGCGGCATTCTATCCTGCATAATTCTTATCGGTTTAATGGAGGTTTTGGAATTGATAAGATCCTGATATTGGATAAACTGTTTAGCAATTGTTTCGCTCTGGAGTTTGAACGAAGGCAGGCAGCAGATCTTGTGAGTCATCTTACGAAAATGAATGCAGGTATATGATGTTGGGTCTGTTCTTATACGTTCGATCGTTTTACTATATAGTTTACTTCTAATTACAATAATTGGCGTCGCGTTTTCGTACTATTTACAATGATTACTGAAACTGACCGATTATCCACTAATTCAAATGCTCGATAAGTGGAGGATTACTTGGAGACGTCTGATACTTGGTGCCTCACAAAATCTGAGCTATATGAGTAGATGAAGGTTGCTTTCTTTCTACATTCCGTCGGCATGGAAGCTTATGCCCTTGTAAAAAAACGCGGCTTTCCCGGAGTCATCAATCAATTGTTTCTATCATACGCTAAAGAAAATACTCCTCTAACACTTCAAACCGGTGAATTTTGCGGCAGTTGAATGAGCCAAGTTCAATGTGCTAATCCGGTCTGAATCTCAATCGATTCGCGATTTCGTCTTACAGTTGCAAACACAAGCAGCCAGGTGTGAATACGGTATACAGTTAGAGGATCAGCTAAGTGATCGATTGATTGCTGGTATTAACTTGCCAGAGCGACAACAGGAGATTCTCTTGCATCATGATCAAAAGTTCCAGATCATTCGTAAAGTTTTGGTATTGGTATGTTTGCCGAGCTTGGCATTTAGGCTGCAAACGTTTCATCACCAAACGAGGTGACATCATCAGTGCGTAATCGTTTTAGCGTATAGTTTTTTGAGTGCTCACGATACTGGTGAGCCCGTTCCAATATTTGTTTTTCATTGCTGCCTATTAATTTTGCAACTTTTTATATACACTAGGTTCCTTTTTTCCATTCCATATTTGTATACTTATACATATTAATACATAGCAGTGATTTTCGTGCCCCAATTCCATTAGAATCTAGGCACTTATATTTGTTTAGAATCCTTTGTGTATATTTAAATGATGCAGTCAGATATTGCAGTCTCCAAGTCGGAGCTCGTCGAAGTAGATGCTAGGGAAAACACCCTGAGTTTTCGTGTTCCTGATTATGTCCCGGACGACCAAGAATACTGGCTAGCGCAGCCAGAACTGCAATTCCGGTTAGCCGGCATCACTAGCCAGTCTGCCAAGTTCACATACTTGGCCACCGCGTTGTCAATGTCGGTCACACCTTATGTCAGAGACTTATTGATTAGACCACCTGAGAACAACACTTACGACGCACTGAAGAGCGCAGTCTTAGAACGTGTCGTCGTATCAGAGGAAAAACGACTTGAGCAGGTCCTTAGCGATTTGCAGCTAGAAGATCTTACTCCATCTCAGTTGCTTCGGCAGTTTAGGCAGGTGGGACAGAATCATAAGATTGATGACAAACTTATGCGTCACCTTTGGATGCAGAGACTGCCCGACTTTGTGCAAGCAATTATCTTTCCATTCCTGTCGACGAGTTCCTTGGATGATTTGGCCAAATCGGCAGACTCAGTCATCGAACATCTTCTCAGCCGAATGCATCAGGTAGAGGTACACACAGAAAACATAACCGCCGACTCGGCAGCAAAAGTGAAAGAACTTTATCTAGAGGTCCAAGCTCTCAAAGCTTCTCGCTCTCGCTCCACTTCCAGAGGACGTAGCCGTTCCAGGTCGCGTTCAAGAACTGGATATTGCTGGTATCATCATAGATTCGGGACCAAGGCACGGAAATGCATTAAGCCGTGCGCCATCTCCACCTTCTCGGGAAACGCAAGTGCCAGCAAGTAATGGCGACAACTGTTGCTGGCAGTCCTACGCCTGGTCGCCTATTTTTTTAAATACACGATAGAGATTCTAGGTAGCGTTTTCTAGAGGATACCGCCATTCAAGTCAGTGTCATACCGCCTAGAAAAGAGGATACGCCTCGCTCGACGCACTTCAAGCTACAGGCCGCCAATGGAACCCCAATACGCACTTTTGGTACACGCTCTCTTACGTTGGATGTGGGCCTACTGCGTGCTTTCTGTTGGGTGTTCATTACTCACCCAGTTTAACAAATCGTTTCCATACTACAATCACAGAACAACACAAGTAATACGATAGCGAATTATCCCCTGGAATATAATCCACGCATGCATCATATGTTTCTTCTGTTCAAATGACATCAAGACGAGTTCACATAACTACAAACTCACATGTATCCCATCCTATTAATTGTGATAGGAAACGCAATTTTTATCCCCATGAAGTTTACAGTGGTTCACATTCGTCGAATAATGTGTGTCAGAATCATAGCCCTCAATATTGTTGACCACAAGCATAACGTTTCATTGTTCTCATCGAACTGGTTGGTTGCAATCGACGTCGAGTGATGTTCGAATACTCCAATATAATTCGCATACGTCTTCCGCCATAGTTAGAGCATGCCGTTCTACTCAGCCTTCGAGAATGTACATAGTATCTAATGTCTAAAATGCATGCTTTTCAATTATCAGGATGAAACGCGGACGTATTTTCTTCAAAAATCGGATATGTTGCACAAAGGTGATATAAACAAATCAAAAACTCACGGGTAATCAACTCAATGCTAAAAACTGTTGAAAATAATGGAATGATCTCACACACGAATACATTCTTAACATAAACCCAATGCACTTGTTAAAAATGTTTTGCCTGCTATCAATCGGGTAGCCTGATATTCGAAAATAACAACAAGAGTTCATAAGGTATTATTTTCTAGACAGATTCGTTATCAAATAACTTATTCCAGGGAAGGTTATCAAAAATGGCGCGATCACTTTTCTTGTCGCATAACCTTGAAATTGTTATGAATATAAGCATGATAGATGCTGGATGAATTAAAATAAAACTGACAATTTATAATTAGGTGTATAGGAAAACTGGAGTTTATACAGAAACACGATTACAGTCAGTCTCATAATTATATGAACTCTAGCTATTTTACCACATGTGCACACAAGACACCATACAATGTTTTACATATGCAGTCACGAGTTTATACACAAACGCGATTACAGTCAGTCTCATAATTATATGAACTCTAGCTATTTTACCACATGTCTAGTTGTGCACACAAAGCACCATACAATGTTTTACATATGCAGTCACGAGATCCATAGAGTATGAATTTTTGGCCATTAAGAAATAGCTCAAAAATTCAAATTAATTTAAAAATTGGCAAACTTGTTAATCACCTTCATACTAACGCCAAGGTGAAACATGGCGACCGAAAACTAAAAGCTTTCAGTGTTCGACGTTTCCAGTTCTGTTCAAATTTAACAGGCGTGCTCCCATTAAGCTACCCGTCAAATATTGTCAGTGCCTTGTTCGCTGTCCCGACAAAGTTGTTTAAACTAGTAGAGGGCAAACGTCACTTCTCCACAGGAACATAACATGCAGGATCAGTGAGAGAAATAGTATGCTGACAATTGTCGAATTGTGAATGCTTTTGAGATACTAAAATTCGGGTGGAATTTACAAACCCAAAAATGCTCTTAATCGTCATAGCTTAGATTGACAATGCGGATAAAGTACAGTTTGTTGAACTTAGTGCATAATACAGAAGTTTGGAGAATGTTTTATTGCAGTGACGTAATATCAGAAGTCATGAATTTGTAGGCAACCGCCCTTGAATTCCTGCAAACCGATCTATTACTGACTAGTCAATAACTAGGAGGAGTTTCAAAGTTGACTTATTATTATGACAGGCAATGATACGTTTGTGACGTGTCGTCTATGGGGCAACGTGGAAAATGCCACATAATCAAATAATTGGTGTCCGTTTGAAGAGGGCTGAAGGGTGATCTATTAGGGAGGGAGAAAAATTTGACCACTCTCATATAAACCCATAGTTTTATATCATCTGCTATCACTCATTGGTCCAATGATTACCGGGTATCAGAAATTGTGACACAGTTGTCACCTAGGCGATGTTAACGTGACACATATGTGGTTTGTAAAACAAAATTTCGATCGGATGAATTAACCGACATAAATCAGCTACTTGAACACGGTTGAAAAAGCTTTAATTGCTATCATCGGATAAGCATTCAGGCTGTAACAGACTTATTCATAAATCCAAGTTCTAGCTGATAGATGGTATACGTGAACTGGGGAAATAAATCCAGGATGATGACAGGGTTGTTTGATAAACAGACTGAACAAGCTAAAATGAGATTCTTTAGAAGGAACGAGTTCTTAACCACAACATGCACTATGGAATGAGAATATTGTATATGAGAGTAACGGAGCAAAGAATTTATTCAGATGAGATCATAAGAACGAAAGCTATATTCTTGTAATGTCATAAAGCTGGACACGTTTCACATTTCAATTCGGAGACGTTTCACCACCAAGCTCTTGATCAAGTATTCTGAACCAATCAATCAATTACTCACGGTCATGTTCCACTTCAGTTCATGTGAAAGAAATTGCGCAGAATCCATTGTATTCGCTTCGAAATCACAGTATATAACAAATTCATTGAACATATTTGAAAAGTGAATACATTTGCAGAAGAAACAATGTGAACCTGCACGATAGGTAGGCATGAATTTGTGGTTGGGAGATTGGGTATGGCGAGTAGTGAATAGTGATGTTCCGTGAAAAAGCACGGTTTATGGAACAAGCCGTTTTATAATGGTGTATTCGTGTTACATCATTTATTTTTGCACAAATCACTTTCGCATCAGATACAATGTGGATTGTTCACTGTACGTTATTCCTCGTATAGAGATATCATTTGACTTACCAATGTCAACCGATGGTTTAGCTGTGAATAATTTCCGTTTAATATCAGTTGTGTTTTTTCCGTAACACTGCCCATAAGTCAATTTCAACCTTTTCTGAACTAAATTGTTTGCAGAACAGAGCATGGGAATTCGCGCTATAACAAGGCAAGCAATAGCATTTGTTCGGGGTTAAGTGAGTAAATATATGGGGTACAATAATTGATTGTGAGAGTGGATTTCGAACATTTTCTGATTTTCTGTGAAACATTGTATGTGACGAGCGGTTTGTAATGTTACATTCCTGTTCCACTATCAAGTTTAATACGAGAGTTTGCATTGAGAAGCACCGGAAAGCTGAAACGCACAACTGTATTCCTTCGATATATGTGAATCATTTAATGACAGCTGCGTTTTGCGTTTCCACATTGATTATATGTTTTTGTGGAGTACATGACTTTCGAATGCGAAACACCTTCCGGCTGGCCTAGTTGAAGCGACAACTTAATCCTTTATTCAATATATCTGATTAGTTAACCTGTCATCGTATGTTTTCGGCCCTAATTTCCGGGAAAACTGTACATTTACCTCTACGTCCATTCGCTTACGTTTTTCCGTTCCATATTTTCCCTAGCTTTGTTAGAAACATTTTTTTGTTTTGCACGTTAATCTTGCGTATGTGGTTCGTCACTATTTGTTACCTGCAAATTTGTACATATCTCATACCTTCCAATAGCGTGATGGTGGATACTACTGACATGGACGTTCTCAATGTGCTTGTGGAAAAACCAGTAGTAGGAGAGCTTCCGATGCAACTCGACAGAATTTAATTTGGTCCCGTATTGGTGCTTAGTGTAAATGCACAGAACACAAGTTCGTTCGCATGGAACAGAACTCATCGTATTACAGTACGAGAATTTCTTAACAGTATGACCATCAAAAGCAACGAATCAGTTTGGCTTGAGAAATTCGGTGTTGAAATATTCCCCAAATGGTTTCGCAACGACGAATTCACAGACTATGAAATTTTCTGGCAGTCACAAAAGTACAAGTAAATTCCGGGATCTGTTCACTAAATGTGTTGTTCAGGTACACGAAAATGAAAAAACAGACAATATATCTAATGTATTTGGTGCGAAATTAAGAACTGATGATAACAATTAATGAATGTGCGTATATATGCATATATCGCAAACTATGAAATACGTGAGCATGCTGTGTGAATGACCATTGTGTGCTCAAGACTAAATACTGAGTGTGATTAGGTTCTCTGAACAGAATGAAGAAGAATTTTTCGAAATGAAACACACGTTCAGTTAATGTGATCCATAACATCAGTTTCGTTTGGAATGATAGCGAGGAAATAACATTTATTGTTTTATAACACCCTCCGACAAGATGCTGAAGGCAATAACAAATGCCTTGGACAGTAATAATGTATGACCGACAGTGTACTTATTCTGGTATCTGGCGGACTGGCTCAGATGAGCATGCTACAAATTATGGAATGAGCGACTCATTGTAGAAGTTCTCCGTTCTGTTAGGTGATTGCTGACATTGGGATTCCACTTCACATTACTGGTCGTGTTTGACTTCCAACGTAAAATTTACCTTGAAACATGAATCAACTCAAATACTTATGAATAACTCCACATTTTCTTAGATTAAAAATTGGTCCGAACTGTCGATTTGATGATGATTAACACAAAGGTATCTGTACATAAAATAACTTACATTGCGTGACTGTTCCACAGAAAATCGACAGCAGCAACACAATCGGAAAAACGAAGCTCATGTTGGAAATAACGTTTGGTTTTTGTTCACGACAGCCCGTGAACAGCGCATCTATATTTATATTGGTTAATATTGTGACCTTGAATTGTTAGATATTCAAACTATACAACCTTCAAAGTTTGCATTAAAAACCAACCGAAACTTACAGTTTCAATTTGAATTTCATTTAGAGTAGTTAAGTTTTTGCAAAATTTAAACGAGAAAGTAAGTAACTCTATTGAAAATCGCTCGAATATTTGGAATAAATAATTATCAGGCTTCATTTTCAAGCAATTTCAGAATCTTCACATTCAACTCCATGTCAGCTACGGCTATATCAAGGGTGTATAGCATTTTACAAAATAGGTTCTGGTGACACAAAGAAACGATGCTTAACGACATGGCTGCGAATGTGCACCTCACATTAACCTGCAGGCTGTGACTCACTACTTGATGCATCCTGCTGAGAAGATGTTTGATAACTGAGTTGGCCGATTTTGCCAGATCATCGAAGGAACTTTTCGACATGAATGGAGAAATAATTACCTGCACGAAATCGGGCAATCTCTGCATCCAAAGGTGACGCATGTGTTTGTCATCAATCTTATGATACTGTCCCACCTGCCTAAACTGCCGAAGCAACTGAGATGGAGTAAGATCTCCTAGCTGCAAATCGTTAAGGACCTGCTTAAGTCGTTTTTTCTCTGATACGACGACACGTTCTAAGACTGCGCTCTTCAGTGAGTTGTAAGTGTTGTTCTCAGGTGGTCTAGTCAATAAGTCTTTGACTTAGTGTGTGACCGACATTGACAACGCGGTAGCCAGGTATGTGAACTTGGCAGTCTGGCTAGTGATGCGCGCTAACTGGAATTACAGCTCTGGCTGCGCTAGCCAGTATTCTGGGTAGACCGGGACATAATCAAGGATACGAAAGTTCGGGGTGTTTTCCCTCACATCTAATTCAGCGAGTTCCGACTTGGGGACTGAAATATCTGACTACATCATTTAAATATACACACAGGATTCTGAACAAATATAAATACTCAGAAATTATTGAAACTATGGCACGAAGTTCACTGTTATCTTTAAATGTATATAAACATATAACTACGAAAAAAATTGAACTTGGCATGCATAAAAGGTTGCAAAAAATAGTAGAAGGCAGTAAACAATAACTTATGGAACGATTTCACCAGTATCGTAATGTTAGTTCCGAGGTTCGAACACCCAAGGTTTCCCAAGCCTAATTTTAACGCGGATCGGAACTCGCAGTAAGGAGACAGTGTATCTACCAACAAACTTTATTTATTTAACCACTCACCGTTCACAAGCGGACTTCAATCCAACAAAAATTTTACATACACACTCGGTCATACACCAGTCCCACTGTCTCGTATGGAATGCACGGAATCGTTCAGGTGATCCACTGCCCACCAGCATTTCTTGAGCTGTTCACGTTGCAATCCGCCAAAGCCACTGTTGAGCGGAGAAGTTGTCTCACAAATTAGTAGTTTGGCAGGCTTAATTATTTCCATGAGTCCGAATCGACACACAATTCAAAACTTCGTCTGTACTGGTTCTTGACTCAGTGTCACATCTGTTTCTCTGTTCGACGGATGTCGATAATTTGACGCTGATATAAAGTCATAGCTACAAAATGATCTGGCATGCGGAACGGTAGTATAGCCTAATGTTAGCATCAACTGATGAGTTGTGGCGTAAATTAGAAGTAGCGCATTGGCATCGAAAAACGTGTGAAACTGATTTCGTCGGGCATATTCCTAACAAGACTGAAACAACAGCAAGAAAATTATCATTTTGTGAACAGTAGGCTTCCATGTTGTAAAGTACTTGGGCTTGTTATGTTTGTACAGGTGGGTCATACTGTATCCATTTGCCCTCAGAGTGGTCATTTGAAGTTTCGATTATTTGGGTGGACAATGCATTTGAACGGATCCATTTCATTTACTATAGACGTGTTCAAGCCGGTCCAGTTTTAGCAAGTTGGCAGAGTGCTTTAGAGGTGAATATACTAAACACATCCCATGTCTATACACGACTAGGCTCTCAATGAATCTATGTGGTCGTCGTCAAAGTTCAGTGCATGCGGACGCAATTTATTCAAACAGCCTCATATTCGATTATGAAAGTAAGATTAATTTTGAGCTTGCTCACCACACCCGAAGACGTAATCGCTCTGTTTTGCCAATTCGTTCTGACCAAATGTGTCGCCAACTTAATGGCGATACGATTGCTTACTATCGATGGTGGGCGCTGTACAAACGTCAAACACAACTACTCATTTATCAATCGATTTGGTTATGAGCAAAGTCTTTACAGCATCACCAAAAATGCGTGTGTGCCACTCATCTTTGACATACAAATCAACAGTATACGTGCTTTTCAAGTTTGTCGTTGGACGAGCAATAGAGAGATCGGCCTGTTCCCCTTATTCATATATGACACAAATGGTTACTTGGGGCAGCATACTCATGAACACAAAAACTAGGTCAATGCTAGCCAAAGAGTTCTTATCCATTCTAATTTGGTTAGCACTTTTAGTTAACCCAAAACTGCTTTACTGTAGTTCACACCATCAACAGACGTCACAACCACGTTTGAATATTACTCAATCTTGAATGACTTCCATGACTGTGGGCAAACAAGTTAAAACTTCACGTGATAAACAATTGTTAGTCTGTTAGACATAAGTCAAATTGGATGTAATGAATTACCTTCGGTGCGTGAAAGCACCTGATATTTTGGCGGAAAAAGTGAAGTAATATTGCGTTGAGCGTAGTAATCCAGACTAGTTCTCTGTTAGTATACACAATACTTTTGCGTGTGGTCGACACCGCCTTCTATTTTAACTCTTATGTTATTAGTGTATTGTGTGAAAAGCAACCAATATCAGTTATGATAACCACATAAAGTTTTTGATTTTTCAGTTTCTGCATCGCTTCAGTGATTTCCCGAGTATGCTTATCGCAAATACCTTCAACTCCTTCTCGTTCGCCGTGCATTCGGGAACCTTTGTTGCTGTCAGTTGTGGTTCAGCTTAGTGCAAAACATCAAGAAAC
Source organism: Paragonimus skrjabini miyazakii (assembly GCA_014338405.1). Classification (NCBI taxonomy): domain Eukaryota; kingdom Metazoa; phylum Platyhelminthes; class Trematoda; order Plagiorchiida; family Troglotrematidae; genus Paragonimus; species Paragonimus skrjabini miyazakii. Next base: position 72,068 of record JTDE01003159.1, on the reverse strand, counting down.
GGAATCAGGAGCTGAATGCAAGTACAGCTTAATATGACTGCTATTTGCTGCGGAAAACCCGTTGGAATACCGCACATGAGGTCGAAAATGTCGTCGTTTGATTTTTGCCTGCTGAACACGCATGTCATACTAATTTATCTATAATTACTGTCGTAGAATGTATATCGAGTGAGAATAGCAGATTCACCCTGCTTAAAGTAAGAGTACACTGTATTTTGACTTTACTCAGAATACTACAGTGATTTCTATTTGTACATACACATTGCATCGTTCTAGCCGTTTCCTGAATGTGTAATGCAAAAGTTACTCCGGAACATACATACTTCGTTTCATATGTTTAATAAAGTAATATATTGATCGAAGTCGAAGTTAGTTGTGGGCATTCAAACACCTGTTTGCACTATATTGAATTTTGAGTGCAACAGATGGAAAGTGAACTTCCACCGGTGCCATTAATCCTGAAAAATTTCATTGTGCTACAGACTTTTGTGGCAAAATATTTCCCCATATGTACCTTTTTCAGTAGATAAATGGACGATCTTTTGAGAACGACATCTGTAGTTAACGAGTGATCTATGCGACTTGCAATGAACGTGATGTTCGATGTGACAGTGTTGGCTGCATAATCTGATCAGTTATTCGGACATGATGCAAACCTACACAGCCTGAACCTTCCTGTGAATAATCGCGTAAATAGGGATTTTTGTCGTATTCATTATGACTGCAAAATGGCAGGTGGATTATATATCAACTGCATATGTTTGATATATCTTTAGGGTAATTACATACGCATTCGGTTCGTACGTGATATATACCGATGTAATTTTCTTAATACGTTGCTGCATTTACACTTGAACAAATGCGGTTACCAGGCCATCATAACTTCCTATAGTGTTGTTTACCTGATGCATCATCTCAAGTCAAGGAAATGTCACTTATATTTAATTGCCACAATTTTTCCTTGTTCGAAAAAGAAAATAAAAATTGGCAGATTGGGAGATGAATTTAAACTGTTGAAACGTTTTTGCGATGTGGCTGTGTTGATGTGATGGAGTGGGTTTCAAAGGACAGAGGTAGTTTATGGTCAATACTGAATACTTTTGCTACGACTAAAATCCCAACAATAATTAGACATGAAAACTTGAATTTAGTGATTAATATTCCTGTGATAACGAAACAATATTTCACATAACTAATCCTCGAAAAATTGTTGCAGGAGACAGACAAAATATGTGTTATTTTTCGCCCTATCACTTGTCATACTACTTGTCTGTAACTGGTACGAGATTATTCAAATTGCACAAAAACGGGGAATGTTGCGGATGAGCTTCCACTTTCATAGACGGTCAATTCACTTTACACCAATTACTCGGGCAGCGAGATCACATTCGAGGCTTGATTCAAGAGTTATGAGATCTAATTCTGGAACGACGCAGCAAATTCAGACGATTGTGCCTGACCACTTTTACGCATGTTTGACCCAATGGAAAACGTTCAGCATTGTTACCATATTATCTTAATAAACAAATAAGAGAAGAGCAATGCTAGATGGAAAGATTGCGATCTGCAAAGAGAGTATCGACGTCTTTCTGGTGATAGTCTCGGTCAACGTATGCGAACACAGGCTGATGAAGACTAAGTGACTCCATCACAATCTGTAACTGAGGGCGTTCTGGGGTTCTGTATAAGACTGGGTCTGTTGTCTGCCAGAAAGCGCCAAAATTGTCGTAGACTGTCGGGGAAGAACACAATTCCCCGAAAATACCGTTTTATTTGACTTCGCAATGGCCTAACGCAATACTGATTGTAGTGACCTTCATGGTCGGCACGGTCATATGCCACGTCAACCATCACGTGCGTTCTCAACCTTTGTGCCAAACTCTCGCGCCCCGCCCACACTCACGTCCTTTAATCGAGACATCACTGTACTGTGTGAATCTTTGTCTTGTCCGCCTGCTGACCATGTTCTTGATTGGTCACGAACCCTTTAAATGTGGTCTAGATTGTGACCGTGTTGTCTTCGGATTGAGTGACACAAAGTGGCTTTGTCCGAAGGCCTATCTTTTCTCTGTGTTCATAGGTTAGCATTGGGTGGTTGATTTGACCGGAAAGATTCGTATTAATCTAGCATATATCGTAGTCAGTCGTTCAGAACCGTTGAACATCGTTCCGTTATCTACCGTTTCACTAACCGTTATTCTGTTGTCTGTTTATGCGCTCGTAGGCCATAGACCCAGTTACAACACAGACGCAGCAGGAAAGGATGTTTTATTACAACAAGTTATAGAGCTTTTCATTTTGGTTGGCGCTCTGACTCATTGGAAGAAGAACTGTGTCATGAACTTGGATGACATGTTTTGTTTCACTTTTCCTCATCTCTTTGTTTACAATTCAAAAACATAAACCGTTCTGTCCCGTCATAATGCGTTCTGCAATTTCTACACTTTCGGTCATTATTCAGTTCAATTCAACCCCAGTCATTCTATTCGGGCGTCCCGCTTCGGAACTATATGCAACCGCTGCTGGAGTGGATTACTATATGTTAATCCAAATGTTCTTAGAGTGGAAGATTATTTGGTAACGTCTGGCATTTCGTGTCTCAAAAGAAATCGAATTTGGATGGGAAGAAGCAGGTCGTCCGTCTTCTACGGTTCTTCGATAAACATTCCTATACTCTTGTCAAAATATTGACTTTTCCAAAACCAACCATCAATATTTGTAATTCTGCACTAAAGAAAATTCCTCTCAAGTATTTCGAACCGGCAAAGCCAGATTCAACTAACAGATTTTGTCAGAATATCTGTCTGTTAGAGTTCTCCTTTCATAACTGCAAATACAAGCAGCTAAATTTGACCACGAAATCCAGTTTGAAGATCAGGTATGTGGTCCGTCGATTAGCTGTATTAGATTGCCAGAGTTACAGCGGAAACGTCTCTTGGATCATGACCTCATGCATGTGAACAATAAAAGATTATCAACGAAGTTACGATAACGTTACTGTCCAGTGAAAGTGTTTTAAAAACAGTAACCCAGAAGCTAAATAGCGTCATAAGTTCAAAACGGGAACTAATTTACATCCGCAGAGACCTACCTTTCATTTATCTGGAAGAACTAGTACGAACTCCATGCAACAACAATCTGGGAGGGACCCATCTTGTAGACGAAATCATTTTCGCTAATCTTGTCCACGGAGAAAGACAAATATTTTGCTGTGACAAAGTGGGTCATATCCAATACGTACTTAAGTTCAAACGTTCATGTTATTTGACGATGGGTTCAAATTTCAAATTATAACCATTGACTGAAGACGTTTCTGCCTTCCTCTATCAGTTTTTGGAAAGCTGCTTTGCACGTTTCGAAAACACTAGTACCTGTATCTAACAAAATTAGCAATTTCATTGTTGATACCGGTAGTGTTAATTCAGTAATTTAGCATTTAAATCTAATTGTCCTTAGCGTCAACGAAAGAGGTGGACGTTAGAAATGTACACGACTTTCCTTAATCCACTGGAGTAATGCGAATATAGAAGTTGAAATTTAAAGGTTCGGAGATCCAGTCATTCTCAAGAGACGAAACACTCCATTTGCTTTACGACTGCAATCCGTTTGTGTGCATGACATCATCATCAAACTAGACGATTCTTATAGAGACATCAGAGACAGCTGATGGAATTACATCAGGAATGTGTGGCCACCACAGGTCAATGATAAATACACGTCCACTATAGTGTGCTTGCACCGCAGAAGAACCCAAAGATGCATTGTGTCGTCTGTCATGCTGGGAAGTAATTCCAAAACGTGATCTAAAAAACGCTTATCTTCATATATCACTTACTGAAGTGTTAGACAATTCGACAGTGGTTAATACACCATCACTGTATCCATTGTATTGATACATTTTTCTGTTATCTGGATAAACTGTTTCGTCAACTATTTTTCAAGATCTCACGATTACACTCACTACAAAAACATGACACATCAAGATGATATGATTGTTCATACGTGTGACAAATCTGTCCATGATTTTCGGCTCATTTTTCTGTGAACACAATGTCTTGACTTCAACTTAGCCAAAAACCCGAACAAAAGCAATTTTTCGGTTTATTGCTTATCTTGGCTTGGTTATGTTTTTGACAACCATGATTGCAAACCAGATTTACATTGCTTATCCGTCAGCGAGTGCACCACTACCAACCAGCTTACATGAACTCCGTTCTGTCCGTGGTGCAGTTCAATAGCATTCACCTCTCATTCCCAAGCTCGCTCAACGTGTTGTTATTTTGTTAGATATTTAACCTTCAACAATTGTTTTTGATCTGCTAAGTCAGGAGGACCGATCCGCACTCCACTCCACTATCTTCAAGCTGTCGCTGTTTCAAAATATTCCCTTGCTTGTTCCCTGTTAGTGGGTTTATACACCCAAAGGCACATTGGTCTTATGCTATAGTAGTTCGCAATTCTCAACGAGGAGACAATAGTCTGCAAGTAAACTTTAGTGAATTATTTGCTCATCGTAAAACAAGCAGACTTGAACGTAAACTGATAGTATCGCTAGGGTGGTGAACGTGAGAAAACCCTTAGGTCAACCACATGCCAACCGCCAAATGACACGGATACC
>JTDE01003159.1:40177-66885 GCA_014338405.1 Paragonimus skrjabini miyazakii | reverse complement strand
TTATGAAAATTCTCACGTAGAAGTATGCTCAGAATTATTTAGACTTCAGAGATGATCTCACTACAAATCCGATCTATGCCAAAGATAATTCAGCAGTAATTACCGATGTTTCTCCCACTGAAATATGACGGATTCCCTGACAGTGTCGTGGATCTTTTATGCACATTTCTTCCCTCTTTCTAAACTCTAACGTGGGTATTCTTAGACCTAACGTGAGGTACCTGCAGTGTATGACGCTGGTAAAAGACTCCACAAATATCTTTTTGAACTGTCATTCACTGTTTTACAGATCGTGGAGCGTGAAACTTTCTGCATCATTCTATCCAGTCAATAGAACAGTCATCTGCTGTCATGAAGCAATGCTGGTGCATTGCTTTCAGTTCTTGTAACCACACCATCATTTGTCTTAGTGCGTAAGCAGTTCCCTATGTTGATTTCTTCGCCATCAGTGAACCCAAATTCTCACGAATCCGACTGTTTGTTAGCTCAGCCATTGTATTTAAAAAAGAATACACTTGTACGTCGACCTCCAAGATATTTCCGTTGTACAAAACTTGAGCGTCGTCAAGTTTTTGCATTTTATTGTCGCCATAACAGTTTGTCCATTACTCCTCATGGACTATCCTGTGTTGATGGTCATTGTGTGATTCCGCCCACCCAACTGTGTGATGTTTTCAGACACTTGTATTCCGGACATGTGGGAGCTGATACGATGAAGTCGTTCACACACTCATGCAGTTAATGGCTGGAATTAGAAACAAATAATAAACATACCGCGTAAACTTGTATAAAATTCATACGCATGATTCGTACAAAATCATAACGATGTCTTCCTGACCTGTTATACTAAAAAATTCCAAAGAGTTCATGCTTACGTTCGAATTCTGCGACTGATAACGCATACACTACACGTCCAGTAAGGGTATTTCAATTATCTTTGACTTTCCCAGATGAACGGTGTATAGTTGTCATGTGGTGAGACCGAGATTTATTGAGCTTTGGTGAGTGTCTCCAGAGAGCCTAGAGACGTCAGGATCAATGCGGCTTGTTATTAGATCTTAGGTGATGGTCAGATCGTCCCGTACTATTCCAAAAGAAAGCTGAGATGTGCCTCACCTGTCCTGTCTTACAGGACAGGTGTCTTTCGCCGCAGTTACATCGGCAGAACCGATAGGTGCTTGAACTCTAGGATGAAGGAACATATGCCGAAATGGGTTCAGAATGTGACTGCGCTGTCTACTCCCTTCGTCCCGGGATCACGCAAACTCCCGGCCTCGTCTATCGCCAAACACATGTTGGCCACCGGTCACCGGATTAATCCTGAATCAACATTTAGGATTATAATGCGTCACACTAATCCGCGTTTCCTGCGTTTCGCTGAGGCGGTCGCGATTAGTCGTCTCAAGCCAGCATTGTGTGTACATAAACAATTATATGTAAGCCTTAGACTCCCATGGACCTGATAGTTTTGCGTTGTTGTTCTCCACCTAATTTGCTATTCTATTTTCTTAACCCCCCACTCTAATAGTGTCATATATATGTTCCTGGTTCTTGTTATTTCGTACTGAAGAGGCAATACGAAATGCTAGCATCTACCTCTGTCCGTCTTCTTACTGCTTTGTTCATATTTATGAAGGGAACCAACTGTTTCAAATTTAATTTGCCATCATTATTGACGGCATTGCACGTTTATTTCCAATTTTTGTACACCATGGAACAAGACCCACGATGGTAGATACAGTATTGTGAAAATTGACTTTAGTTAACAGAACGCCTGTCCAAGTATTAAACACTTAGATGTTCACTTCTTCCGAACAAACAACTGTCTAGACGAGGTTGGACTCTGACACGGTGTTACGGTTTGAGAATCCCGATGAACCATTAGGCCAAACTGACAGTCATTCGGACCAGGAAGACCGACAAGTACAAGTCTAACCAGATGCAATCTCCTGGTCCTCTAGGTATCCGTTTACGTAAACTGTCGCCCACTCGCTGTCATTTCGTACAGACTGTAGAGCCAAAGGTGTTGGTTGGGAAGATAATAATAATATTAATGACATATTTCTCAGCGCATCTGTGAGGAACACGCTCAAATGAGCGTGATCAGCGAACATAGTGTAACCTAAAACGCATATCGTACACGTAATTGTCAATTGCACAATAGGCCAATTATGGAAATAAAGTAACAAAACAAACATAATAAGAGAGAAAACTTCCACTTTATGGAGAAGCATCTGGTTCACTTGCATCTAAAAAGGTAGTTCTCAAAATTTTCAATGTTCGATAAGAAATGCTGAGTAGTTACATCAATTCTCGCATCACAAGGTTAACGTTGGACTTATGGTCAAGGTCATGCCAGAAAAAAAATTTTCAGGATGGAGAAATTGAACAGTCCCAGAATTTCGCTATTATCTGATGTAGACGGTTCTCGAAAAATATGTAGAAACTTATGTGAAGATGAAGGAAGATAGGAGGGTCCCAATTTTTGCGGAGAACTGAACGATCTTCTGGACTGGACTTCGTTATTTCTCCTAAATCGACGGAATTTCACAGACCTCGCGAATTGTCCAACCAGTACGGGATTTTGACTGTCCTTACGTTATGAAATGTTGCATCGCTTCAGAATTTATCGTGGAATCAATGATGAAAAGCAAATTTACGTGATAAACAGGAGAACGTAAAATGATCATGTTAAGTATGCCGAATAATGGAATCTGATACTTTCGGACCAAACCTTTTATATAAAACTTATAAGTTTTTTGTTAGCTAATGAAATATATATCTTTAACAAACAATTATCATCGTATAACGCGAAAAGAGATCGATTCACAGCTTTTCCTGGGAAGTCGAATAGTAATGGATGCTACTATGAAATCATTGTCAACTTCAACACTGCACTGAGATATGTCAAAATAATAAAATATCAAAAACAAGGTAGGTAAAGGCAGTTGTCACGTCGGACTCACCAATTTGTAGTGGAACAGATTTGTGAACTAGGATAATTCCGGATACAAAAATAACGAGTGGAGTCAAGGACTGGGCTCACCAAAGATTGACAATGTTCGTAAGGCGTCCAATGATGCTGGAAAGTATTCGGATTATTCCAAGCGTAACTGAGGATGCGAAGTAATCGGGCTGAAAGTTAATCCAACAAATAGGATGTTTTAAACTGAATAGCAACCGCCGACGTTGTAAGAAGAACCAGCAGGCGCGTGTGGCAGAGTTTATACGAAAACGTGTTGTGTTGTTGTTTTTGCTCAAGTCGAACAAAAATGTACAATGTGGTCTGATGCGGCAGTTATGCAATGTTAGTAAAATAAAGTACAAAATAATGGAAACTCTACAAACGTTACGCCGTGGACTGGAGGCAAGCAGAGCACTTAGCTTGTAAGTGTTAAAGACGATGACGGTAACAGATCACATCTAAGTGGGTGAAGTCTTCGCGCGATCTTCAGGTAGACCATGTAGTTCATCTTCACATAAAGGCCTACATGGGTGTTCGGCCTTATGGTTTAAATACCGTGGTATTTCCTGGTGATGATGGACACGTGCGTATGGATTGCTACGATGGATTGCTACCGAATTACCAGAAGTCTGCGTAGCATCTCAATTGATGCGGAGTTCCTGCCGATGCAAACCACAGCCCGGAGAATGCTGGGAAAGGTGAAATGTCCTATTTGTGTTTTCATCGAGACTCGATTTGGATGGTGAGGTTGCAAAAACCTTGACCAATCGTTCAAGTTTATAATAGTTATGTGTAGATGGCATACTATCCACTGCCAACAACAGTGCATGCTTTCGAACTACGTAGACGGCTTGAGATGCAGAAACATCAAATATTCAGCAAACGGCCATCGGTGGGCTGTTTATTTTTAACACGGTCCTGCGATTCCTGAAAAGCAACGATGAACATTTCAGTCACTTACGAACTAAATAGGACTGTGGTTAAGACACAATCCTGCTTCACGCCAATGACGATGTCAAAATCACCAGGGGTCACTCCACACGATTGGGCGCTTGTCTTCACAATCAACAACAATGTGATTAAGCTGACAAAATTGTTTGGAGGTCTAAACTTATCGGGCACTGTCCACAGTGTCTCTAGGCTCACTGTTTCAGACAACTCAGTGAGCACCACAAAAAAGCATACAGCGGCTGGTCGTGTTCACGGCATTTCCCATGGACCTAGTGCGATTCGGCCGAACTCCACAAGGCCACGCTGGAATATTATTGTTCAAAACTTTTGCACGGATTCGGATCAGCAGAATTCTTGCTGAAACCTTTCCAGGGCAATTTAGCAGACTGATGCCCCGACAACTTCCGATGTTTTTCCCGCTACTCATATCTTCAAGCAAAGGTACAATAAGGGCAATCTTGCCACTTCGGAAGACTACTACGTGCTACCAGATGGACTAAACCAAATGCGAAGAAGCGCGTTCCAAAACTGGAACATCAAGCTTTAGAAGTTCCCGTGCTAACCTGTTTTCACTCGCAACCTCCTCGTTCCATGATTGTACAATAGCTCTCTACACCTCTACCAACTCGGAGTCAAGAGAAAATAAAGGTTTTGCATCTTGTTGTGACAGGCTACTAATGTTCCCGTAATAAGTGTCTTGTTTTCGTCGAATCAGTTCGCAGCTTCTGGCTCTGGAAAATTATTGTCCTGTTGACAGCTGTCTCGAAACACTTCCTGAGGTGCCACGCAAAATATCAGAAATAGGAGACACTGGGGAAATTAACAGACGAACGGCAACAGCACGTGTGGAAGTAGCCCTTGATTTTGACGTGGGAAGATGCTTACAATCGAGTTTCTGAGATGCGACTGGATTGGCTTAACGCATTGATAACAGGTCCACCAATGATTCACGGAAGGCTACGGCCAATCAGTGTAGGCAATGCAAACAAACTCGCATATCAACACAGCGACCAATCCGGATGGCACGTTGGCCTAGCGTCGGATTCTGTTGTAACGAGCATGGGAAGAAGAAAAATGTTGTTTAAATTCATCACGCATTAAAACGAAGGTCGACAAACCTAGTCGACCAACAGGAAAGCCGGGGCGTCGGCACCAACCGCAATTCTTCATTTTGCTGATGTATCTTGCGTAGTAAAATAACCAATAGAAACCCAGTAAAACTGAGGTTCGCCTGGCACCACAAGTTGTGCTTTCGGTTTCGTTTCGGAAGGTAGCCATTTTGAATAATTTCTGTTGCTGCCTGGATGATCAACAGTTAATAATCTTGCAAACTTGAGTGAATAATCTGTTCCTGATCATGCCGACCACCAAGCCTAAGTAGCAGAATCGACTCGGTCACATCCATGCACAACCAAATGCATAGACATAGAAAGTGAAATAGTTCGTTTATCTCAGCAGTTCTTGATTAACGATCATGCCTTTCCGTTGGCCATTTGTGAATAGTAACAACTTTAGACTAATGCAGCAGTCATCAATGATTGTTCACGTAATTGACTTTGAAAACGTTGTCAAGAAGTCAGTCAGCGGCAAACTTAAAAACAACAAGCAATTCGGTTTTATTTGTATGTAAAGTTTATTACAAACTATGCCTGGATTTCCAATTGAAATTTGTTCTCAAATTTGTCACAATATCTGTCCATTCGATCCTGTTTTGACACATAACTGTATGGCTAACTTTGATGAGAAAATACAAACTACCATTAGAAAAACAAGCTTTTATCTTTGATATGTAGATGGCAGATTGAAAACCACTACCGTTACAGAGGACGCGGAGATTTTATTCAACGTGTTGAACGCATCCCATCATAGCACTCTAAATTCAACATGGTATTGACAAATTTTTGCCCTTCTGGACGGTCGAATAACTAGATGACCAAACAACATATTCGTAGGTTTTGCTCACAGTAGTTTAACAGTAACAGGTTTACACCAGTTCAATATGAACGTGCTCTGGTTTATATTCTACCTCATCGTGCCAGGAAAATATGTGGTTCAAAAAAGTTCCACAGTAAGTTGAAGGACCTGTAATCATCGCACCAACCAAATGGTAATCAGCGTGCAATTACTGTGCTTTGCAGTAGGCCTGACCATGCTACAACAAGAGGTCTAATTATGGTCAGACGGAGCGTTATATTAAAGATATGGAGTACACTTGTCAGCGGCTTCCATCAGTAACCGATCAGATATCCTCTGCGGCATCCGTCTAGAAGTCAGATTCAACTATCCAAATGTCACTCACTGCAGTGAAAGTGCCAGTACTTCCGTATGTTAAACCCCACTGTGTGTACCAGTTTTAGTGAAAGTGCCAGACCGTTCGCATTAGCAAAACGAAACGACAATTCCGCAATCGAGTAGCCGTGTCCGTCCTGGCCCGAAGTAACAGTGAGAAAAAACAGGCCCTAGCGACAGGTGTTGCACAACCAATGTAAAGAATGCAGTCCGCATCATTTGACGTACGCGAATTACTGAATTTTAAACAACGTTATCGTAATAGATACCTTCACAGCCATCTACATACCTAACAATCGATGACGACCTGGATCCGCTGAAGCTGTTGCTATTCACAACTGGCAATCACTGTCAACAAAACGACATGTTCATCAGTGGAAAACTGCCATGACAGGATAACAATTGCAGTCTACGTGTATGTGTTTGCAGCCGGTTGCAACACAAAACCTCCAACCGCAATCCTGTTGGTATTATTACTTTTGAACTTACAGTGGACTCGCTGTGTGTGAGTGGAACTGCAAATAGTGGTGTACGTTATGCGCAGGTTTCTTATGGTTCTGGGAACTATGAGAGGTTGATGAGGAACGGATGTATGTGTATGATTTGCCTTCCTATTGTTTACACCAAAGCACACGAATGGTATTTTGGTTGATGAAGATTATCCTGCACACGCAAACTGGAGACATCAGTTGCACATCATACTGTGGAAACAGTATTTCGAGCTCTGTTGAATAAAATGATTTCGGTTAACAAGGAGAGAAATAGATTCATTTTATTCATTGATGATTCGGGAACAGGCATTGACGAAGGCAACGCCAATCATGAAATCTCTATGTTTACCGATGAGCTAATACTGGCAGATTCTATGTAACATTAACATATTGGCTGGAAATTGTTGCAGAATCCGAGTAGGTTTGAAGATCGTAGGTTTGGTAGAAGCGAATTTCGTTAGAATTCAAGGAAACTAAAATTGATCCGCTACGTCTGTCTAGCGTGCTTAATTCATCATAGTAGTCTGCAGGTTAAAATGGCTGAACGATACTTCCCATTAGTGATTGGAAACGGATAGCTTGAACAACTAGTCCACGTAACATTTAAAAGATGCCGATGTTTCTATAGCGACTATTTTGTAAGCACCTGTAATATTGTTCTAATGCGAATCACGCAACACTGCACAACTGCCTTCAATGTCGAAATCACATGATAACCGCAAAAACTGTTATTTCCGTCTCAGGAGATGACAGGAACTCTGATGTGGCGTGACATCAAGATAGAAGTTAGATCACTGATTGATACTTTGCCGAGTTCCATGAAGGCAATTCAAGTGAATGGCACTGTGTATTCAGTCTGTGAGGTTACATTCAGAACAAGACTACTCGGTGGCGTGCAGGTAATGTATATCCTCGGAATAAAGTACCACGAGTGATAGATGCTTCGGAGTTCCATCTTCTGCTAGACAGTGAGTGGCTTAATGAAACGCCTCTCGCCAAAACGCGTGATGTCCATTCGTGCAAAACATGGCCCTAATTAGGTTGTGCGACCTGGAGGAGCGATGCGTACGGACGTAAGCAACGACCGCTTATGTTGTTCTCTCAGGGGCGACGTGATTGACCTAAATGGCAAAAGCAATCTTGAGGAGGTGTGCCTCATGAAGTGATCAAACTGTTCATTCTTCAACTTTCCCACCGACTTCAAACTCATACAGTGTTTCTCATTATGCAAGTGTGTTTTAACTGTTCCGCTCATTGAAAGCTCCTTCAAATATGACTGGAATTCGAGTTACCATATATGGGGGTCATTTGATTGTGGAAGTTCGATGGGGATTGTTATTCATGATAAACACAGTTCCAGTAACAGAATTAGACAATATCCATATGTGAATAAATTTCAAATTACATATCAATGGAATGGGCATTGGCATCAGAAACAATCCTATCGTAGTACATGACACAAAAAGGAATTTGTCGGGTAGTATTTGAATCAGATGCAGGGCGATTATCATCAATTGCATTTCCAGTATTTACTTTTTCAGACAGCCGTCTTTGCTGACCTTCTGATCGTTCCACTTTGTTATTGTATAGAACCATCGACTCATCTTTTATAGCAGTTTTGACATCCTGATACTGCTCGCATAGTGTTCTAGCTGACTGGAAAGTAGAATTCGGAAACAGTAAACGCTTCTGTTGTAGATCACGCGAATTTATTCCAGCAATCAACCGGTCACGGAGTTGAGTTTGTAATTGGTCTTCGAAATTACACCGAGCAGCCTGAGTCTGAATTCCGAGAATAGACTGTCTGATATCCTGATTTTCCTTTCTCACGTGCTTATGAAATTTAGTTCGTTCAGCTGCTTTAAAGTATACAGGCTGGACATGTGAAAGTAACAGTTTCTTCAGGGGCTCGTAGGGAAGAGAAATTGGTGAATCAGGAAATGACGAGTTTTTCATCAAGCTGTACGCATCTCTACCAATTACAGTGAAGAAGTGAACAGCTTTTTTCTGCCTTCAGCTCTTTGCCTGTGAGACACCATATTTCGAAGCGTTCTAAATAGTCCTCGATTTCTCTGGACGAATTATGAATATTGAGAATTTCAAGTGGACAGGAATCCATCGTAGAAATTTACCGCAGTCCGCGACGTCAACTGTGATGGTTCCAGGAATACAGAAATGAAGTAGTTAAATTGGCTCAACCCCAGAGCTAGCTTCGACGCAATAGTAATAACAACCGAACTAGACAAAGTAAGTAATTTATCCCTCGAGCGCAATTGTACGACTTATAGTCAACAATGTAATGAAACAACAGTCATGGGAAATAAGTTTAGTGACAATCACCACATCCGCTACAATTTAAACGAGAGTCAGAATTGTTATAGTTTCTGCGTTGTTTATTTCTGAGGTGTTCAGAGAGTCGCAACTGTGGTGGTTCGTTCTCAACGGTATTTGCAACTGAAAGACTTGAATCCGGAGCAGACTCAGAAACGGTGGGATTTGCCATACGGATTTGCTGGCACTTCCACTTGTGAGTTTGGTGGTTGGCTGGTTGTGTACGTCTTCGTGATGGAGGCCGCATAAGATTTTCAATCGATCGCTGTTCGAAGGCGCCGACGCATTGGTTGCATCCGATTATCTTCATTGTAGGCTAGCTTCCGAGTGACGCGTAGTTTGACCACAATCATGATTGTTGTTTCATCATGGTTAGTCTAGCTTTGCTTCTCAAAGAAAGCATGGGCATCGTCATTAGATTGCAATATTGATTGTGGGTTCTTCAGTTCAATATGCTACATATCTGAGGTGCATATTGTTTTGACACGAGAGAGCATTTTTATATTAAACTGTCTTATAACTGCTAAAATTGACTGCTAAATTTTGATTGTCATTACTACTGTGATTTTCATGAAAGCAATGAATACCTCAGTCTCATGTTGAACTGGAAATGTGACACAACACTGGGTGTAAACTTTCTCCGTCATCTTGTTTGGTATTATTTATGAATATGCTGTTTACGTATTGATGACATAGCATCAACCCTTTGATGTCTGAACCATAATATCAGTTTTGAGCTTTGAAATACTCATCTGGTAAATGTGGTATAAATCACTTCAATATATGTTTTCCACCTTACGACATAACTTTTCAATCATTCAAAACAACGGCGGTGTATCAAAATATTTTTATCCTTCGTAATTGTATTGAATAGTTTTGTTTAAATTATGATCCTATCAACGTAAGCATGCAAGCGTTAATTCTGACTTTAGACATCCCAGATAAAAGTGATTGATATTTCAAAAAATGCTTTTCTGATAATCGTGAACAGTGGTGGTGCTGTTCGTAGTTCAGGTTGGTGGTTTTGGTATGGGTATGTTCGCTGAGCTTGGCATTTTGGTTGCAAACGTTTCGTCACCAAACGAGGTGACATCATCGGTGCGTAAGTGTTTAAGTGTATAGTTATTGAGCGAGTAGTTTGGTGTAGTTCGGCGGATGCCTGATCTTATCTTGCAGAGTGAGTTGACTTTCTCACCTGAATTCTGGTTAGCCGCTTTCTGTTGTTCATGATCTTTAACCGGACCTAGCATTTATTGATTCTTGTTGCGTTTGAACTTTGACCCGATATCCAATTGGTCATTTTCTGTTGTCCTTGAGTCTTTGATCTGGAGTCTGATTGGCCGCTCCTTGTTGTTGTCGGACTTTGGTGTCGAATCAGATTGGTTGGTTCCTGTAAATTGATTAAGTCATTTCTTCGCTTTGGAATTCCAGTCGATTGGTTATTCGTTGACCGGTTTCAACTTTGGTCTGATCCGTTCAAATTGCTCCGTTCGGGTTTGCCTGTGTAACGTTTTTTTCTATTTCATAATTATGATTGTTATTCACACTTTTCACTTTCCTCAACTTCACATATACAACCAACGTTTAAACCAACTTAATCGAACTAATCAATAATCAGTAAATACAACTCACTCACTTCTCGGTTCGCGGTCCTTTTAAACAGTTTAGCTGGACTGCTTCCACTTGTTGAATGGTCAGAATTTTGGTACTGCATCAAGAATTTATCCACACCATTCTTCCGTTCCTCAATACTAGACAGGTTGGTAGACCTGATCGCACTTTTCAGAATACGAACAAAATTCTCAGCGACACCGTTAGACTAGGTATGTCTTGGTGCAGTCAGCAGATGTCGACATCCTACTTTCTTCAGTCAGTCTTCAAACTTTTGTTCAATGAAATGAGTGCCATTGGCAGTGACCAAAGCACATGGTACTCCTTCCAGACTGAAAGATTTCCCCAATGCAGTCTGAGTGAAGTCTGCAATTGCTGATAACGTAAAATAAACTTCCGGCCAACGTGAATATGAATCAAGTTTAATCAAGGCATAGTATTTATCCAAGAATGAACCACAATAATCGGCACGTATTCGTTGCCAGGCTTTACAAATCATTGGCCAAGGTGTCCATTTTGATGGTTGCGACTGCGCTTTGTGTACACACTGAGTACAACCTTTAGAAATGTTACATAAGTCAGCATTCAATTCTGACCACCAACAAATCAGACGAGCCAATGACTTCATCTTTTCAATTCCCAAATGACCGGAGTGTAAGTCATCTAGTAATGCGGATCGTAATGTGGGAGGAATAACAATTCTATCACCAAGACACAAGAATCCATCGGGAGTAACACACCGGTCATCTGGATGTTTGTAGAATTCAGAAAATCTTCGCCCAACACCGCCATTCCAGTGAGTGCGTAATGAAGTAAAAATTGCATGTGTGTCACGAATCAAATCAGAACGAGAAACCGGAAGTCGCTGAGTTAACAAACAGTCTGAATCACCATCTTCTCCAGAGTCAGCATATCGAGATAAATAGTCAGCATAGGGGATGGATTTTGCACTAGGGTGCTGGATGTTACAAGAATACGCAGTGAAAGCAACACTCTATCGCTGAACCATGGCTGCATAAGACTTGGCAAAGGATTTGTTAGGATTATAAATGAATTTCAGAGCTTCATGATCAGTGACCATAGTGAAATGTGCACCGAACAAGTATTTTGTGAAATTTGGTGATCGCCCAGTAAATGCAAATAACAGGACGGCTCTCTTGCTCTATCACAGCTCCAATACCCGTTGGTGACGCATCAGTAATCAATGTTGATGGTAATTTTGCAGAAAACGTGTGTAATATTGCATCGGAAGACAGAAACTTCAACAAAACTCGGAGTGTTCGTTCATGTTAATCAGTTCAAAGAAAATTATTTTGAGGAAGAAGATGAAACAAAAGTTTCGCCTTATCAGTGAAGCTAGGAATTAATCGAGAATATTACTGAAGAGAACCCATCAACGAACGAAACTCATCAAAAGGTTCCGGAGTGAATGCCCTAAACAGAAACGGAAAACGATCAGGAACAGGACGATAACCATTCTCATCAACAAGAAACCCTAAACATGAGAACTTGGATGTACCAAAAATACACTCAGAAGAATTAATACCAATGTTCAAAGAGCAAAATCGCTCGAGTAAAGCATGTAATCTTTCATAATGAATAGGCCTCGTCGGCGCATGCACAATAATATCATCCTGGTAAATGGAAACACCCTCTGATTTGGCAGTAATGGTTTTCATAACGACTTGAAATATGGCAGGTGATGCATTAAGACCGAAGGGCAGAAAATTATACTGAAACAATCCGAAAGTAGTACTGATGATTGTCAGAGCATTGGAAGCCTCATCACGTGGAATCTGTAAAAAGCGTCCTTTAAATCGAGTTTGGGAAAATATTTTGAACCATGAAATTGATGCAGAATGTCCACTGGTTCAACAGTGGCACAACTCCTCTGCAAACGGAACCGGTTGAGCGTGAGTCGGTAATCACCGCAAAATTCGAGGCGTTTTGCCGTCATGTTTAAGCGGAATCACAATGGGTGTAGCCCAAGTCGAAGATCGCAAGGTTTAGTGGATCTAAACACTACACAAAATCCAGGTGTGAATACGAGATCAAAAAGGCGATAAAAGTGGAAATTTGCCGGACGCAGACAGAATGCAAAGCTTGCGACCCGAGAAGTGTCATTTGTATTTATCGATTATTGATTAGTTCTGTTAAGTTGGGTTTAAACGTCAGCTGTGTATGTGAAGTTGAGAAAAGTAAAGTGTGAATAACAATCAGAATTATGAAATAGAAAATAATGTATAAAACGCTACAGAACTCCCCCACCAGAGCGTTTGTGGGTTAAAATCACGAACAGCATTGAAGTGAAAACAAATCAAACGCTCGATAGCCATATCACATGCTGCAATCTGTCAGGTGTTTCGGCCAATGTACAGACCGCCCTCTAAGTGTGGTGCGTTGTTCAAGAGAACAAGGGGGCTGGGCTGCAGGTGGATGTGGTACTGTCAGGGATGGGGAGGGGTGTCTTTCACTCAGCATCGTGTCCGGTGGGTCAACATCCGTTTCTGTGTAAGCTGGTTTTAATAGGTCAGTTGATATGGATTCGTTTCGTCCGGACCTGTCGATAATGAAGAATTTTTCGTCATGTATAACCACCTTGAAGGGACCGAGATATCGTGGTTGTAATGGTTTCCTGATGGTGTCTTGGCGCACAAACATAAATTTGCATGTGAACAAATCTGGAGATTTTTGTTTTCGGCGCCAGTGATGACTGGTCGGCGTAAAACGAAGGTCGGATATGTGTTGTCGCAAACGTAAAATGTAATCGGTACCAGGTTCTGGGTGAGTTGGGGGTTGGATCAGTTCTATTGAGAGGTGCAGGTTGGTACCGTATACTAATTCAGAGGTAGTGCAGCCAATGTCCTCTTTAACGGTAGGCCGGATTCCAAGGAGAATGAGTGGCAGGCGTTCGCTCCACTTCGTTGTGTCGGACTGCGCGGTTATTGAAGCTTTTAATTGTCGATGTAAACGTTCGACTCAGCCGTTAGCACAAGGATGGTACGACGTCGTTTTAATGTGGGAACAACCCAGTAACTCCGGAAGTTGCGAAAAAGGGAGGATTAGAACTGGGTGCCTCGATCCGTAGTGATTGTAGATGGTACACCAAAATTAGTTATCCCATGTTCCATGAAGGTTTTAGCGACTGTCTCCGCTGAAACATCTCTAATAGGCACAGCTAAAGGTGAACGAATGAAAAGGTTTATTGTGGTCAATATGTACATACAATCGTTGGAGGGTGATAGTGGGCCAACGATGTCAAGGTTCACATGGGGAAAACGGGCGTCTGGCTGGAAGAATGTGCCTGGTGTGGTAATCGTATGCTTGTGCACTTTGCTCCTTTGGAGCTCCATACACTGTTATGACCAGAGACGAACGTCCTTGTTCATAGAGGACCAAACAAAGCACTGTGCAATCAGCTTCACTGTGCCGCGTTTTCCGGGGTGAGATAAACGGTGGAAATAATTAAAAACAGTGCAAAGATATGAAATTGGGGCAAAAGGTATAGGTTTTTCACACTGAAGTATCGCACATAATGTCACCAACTTGTGTCGATAAAGGAATGGTGGATAATTTCAAGGACTTACAGGTGGAAACGTCCTTCATCTCCTCACTGCATTGTTGGACAGTAGCCATTTTAGACAAGTCGAAGGAAGTTGGCGCTTGGGCTGAGTTGACATCAGGACGTGATAAAGCATCAGCCACGATGTTAGCATCACCACACAGGTGTCGGATGTTCGTGGTGAATTGAGGGATATAATCCAAATGTCTGATTTCACGAGGGGAGTACCGACTGGGTTTGGCGTGAAATGCAAATGTCAACGGCTTGTGGTCGGTTTGCACGACAAAGTGACGGCCTTCCAAAAGATGCCGAAAATAACGGATTGCCAAATAGATTGCCAGCAGTTCACGGTCAAAGATGTTGTATTTAACTTGTGCTGGTCAAAGCTTTTGGAAGAAAAAGACTAAGGGTTGTTGTTCGTCATTTACTGGTTGTTCTAAAACTGCGCCAACGGCAGCATTTGAAACATCTGTAGTGAGAAGGAGATGGGCATTTGGACCACAACTGATGAAACACAGTTTAGTGGCGTGGCATAGGGATTCATCTGCAGCTGAAAAGTTTGCCTTGGCTTCGAGTGAGAGTTCGATTGATTTACGTTTGGAGTCGACCAGGTCTGTCAGAGGTTTTAAAATATCCAAGCAATGAGGGACGAAACGTCGATAATAGTTAAGTGTGCCGAGAACTCATCGGAGTTGGGTCACCGTAGTGGGAATCGGAAAAGTCGAGATGGACTCAACTTTCTCTGGCAAAACTGTGATGCCGGTTTGGTCGATACGATGTCCCAAGAAATCCAATGAATTAACTCCGAAGGCACGCTTGCCAATGTTGTTTCTAATATCGTACTGCGCGAGACGATTAAAACAGCACGAAGATGAGAAAATTGTTCCTCGTTTGAGCGGCTAGCGATCAAAGCATCGTCGATGTAGACGTACGTGAAGGGAAGTCCACGTAATACTTCACCCATGAATCGCTGGAATGTTTGTGCCGCATTACGGAGTCCAAAGGGCATTCTTATGAACTCGAAAAGTGATTGTAATGGCTGTTTTCGGGATATCCTCTTCCGTGACCGAGATGTGGTAATAGGCGCGCACTAGGTCCAATTTGGAGAAGACAGTAGCGCCAGCGAGTCGTAAGGAAAAGTTGTGGATATGTGGTATGGGGTATCTGTCCGGGATTGTGCAGTTATTGAGAGCACGGTAATCACCGCAAGGTCGCCAATCACCCGGAGACTTTTTGGGTACCATTTGTAGTGGTTTCGCCCAATAGCTGTTTGAAGGTCAAATTATGCTCAACTGAAAAACATGTTCGAATTCAGCCTTCGCGATTTTCAGTTTGTCTGGATGTAAACGGCGTGGGCGAGCAAAAATGTGAGGGCCACGTGTTATATATATACCACATTCTGTTTGACCGTCTCGGTATGTGAGCGCGGCCGAGTTAGCGAAGGAAATTCTTTCAGCAGTGCTGCGAAAGACGGTGTTGGTGGAAGGCCGGGTTGGATGCTGATTGATGCGATCGTTGATTGGACACCGTTTACTGTGCATGTAGTGTTATTGTCAATTAGCTTACGCCTCTTGACATCAACGGAAAGGTTGAAATGTGCCAGGAAGTCGGCACCGATGAGTGGCGTTTGAAGATCAGCGAGCAGGAAAGTCCATCGAAAACATCGCCGGAGACCGAGATCGACGGTGAGAGAGCGATCCCCGTAGGTTTTGATGTGACTTTGATTTCCAGTCTGTAAGGTGTACTGGCCAGACTGAAGTCGATCATTTGTTTGCGGTGGAATGACGCTGATCTCGGCTCCGGTATCGATGAGGAACCGTAAGCCGGTCGATCGATCTCTAATGAAGAATAGGCGACTAGTATCTGCTGGGCCAGCGACAGTAGTCGCCGTTACTGGCTGGCCTCTCAGTTTGACGATGAAGCGCAGCGGGTGCGGAACGTGCACGGTTCGATGCACTTCTTAGCTTTGCG
Source organism: Paragonimus skrjabini miyazakii (assembly GCA_014338405.1). Classification (NCBI taxonomy): domain Eukaryota; kingdom Metazoa; phylum Platyhelminthes; class Trematoda; order Plagiorchiida; family Troglotrematidae; genus Paragonimus; species Paragonimus skrjabini miyazakii. Next base: position 50,714 of record JTDE01003159.1, on the reverse strand, counting down.
CCGAAATTTTTGGTGGTACCAACACCACCTTGATGGACTGCGGGAGTTAGATCGTGCAGATCGTGAACGATTTCTGGGTGGATGTCTCATTGATCTGCTGATGACGCCTTACTTTCACTTACAACTCGGTTGTTTGTTTGCAAGGTATAGGCACCTTGATGTTGTCTGTTTGAATGTAGACGTAGCTAATTTTAGTGATTAGATCCCCTCCCCTCTCCCTTTTTCTTCTCTCTTCCTAAACAGGGTTTTTTTCTTCTTCTTCATGGTTGTGTGACACTTAAGCATCAGTATGAACCACTGATGTATTGCTTTCTAGGATGATGATGATGATGATCTGCATGGTCATATTGTCCATACGATGGCACACTTTCTTTATCAAAAGTTTCAGGCCATCGTCAGCAGTTGAGATCGAAGGGGACGACGTGCGGACAGCTGTAGTTGCGGCGCACGTCGGTTGTGAGGGGAAGGTTTCTGATACCTTGTCCGCAAGAGTAGCTAATAGGCCAACTGAGTTATCATCATCCATGGCGGCCAAAATATGTTGCACCGCAGTCGGCAGTTTTTCCGCCCACAGCTGTTTCAAGATGGCGTCATCGAGTTTCCGCGAGCCTAAAAGGCCTCTCATATAACGTAGCAATTGAGACGGGGACCGGTCGCCTGGCTCGACTGAGTTGAACAAGTCGTGCAGCAGTTTGGCTTCTGACCTCCCAGTCCGTTTTATGATGTCGTCTTTCAGAATGGTATAGGGGGAATCGGGTGGGACTGATTCAAACAGGTCTTCCACTTCTGCAGCGACATCAAAGGGAAGAGATTGCACTACATATGAGAATTTTATTTTCTCAGATGTTATCCGCCTGGTGGAAAAGACAGCCTCAATCTGGTGGAACCACAGTCTGGGGTTTCGGGCGCTGTATTCTGGTAATTTTAAAGTAACACTCTTTCCGGCTTTAATGTCAATGTCCATGTTGTCATCAAGCATTACCAATATCAAAAAATGGATGAAGAAAATAGAGGCTGGCTCACCAATTTCGTAATGGACCTAAACACTACACAAATTTCAGGTATTAACTCGAGATCAAGAAGGTGATAAAAATGGGAACGAATGACTCACAATAGTTCGTTAAAGTGCTTCGATTTAGAATTCCACTACATCAAATGCAGTATCCAACAGATACAATCCGTCGTGTCGTTCCTAATTAATCTTGGAGGTCAACAACGGAGGTAATTCCGATGACAAATAAATAGGGAACTTTGCCGCAATAGTCGCTTGATTCCGTTAGCTTCTAACTCTCCAAAATTCAGTGCACCCGCGACCCGAACGCAGAGAGAACGCAAGGCTCGCGAACCGAGAAGTGAGTGAGTTGTATTTACTGATTATTGATTAGTTCGATTAAGTTGGTTTAAACGTTGGTTGTATATGTGAAGTTGAGGAAAGTGAAAAGTGTGAATAACAATCATAATTATGAAATAGAAAAAAACGTTACACAGGCAAACCCGAACGGAGCAATTTGAACGGATCAGACCAAAGTTGAAACCGGTCAACGAATAACCAATCGACTGGAATTCCAAAGCGAAGAAATGACTTAATCAATTTACAGGAACCAACCAATCTGATTCGACACCAAAGTCCGACAACAACAAGGAGCGGCCAATCAGACTCCAGATCAAAGACTCAAGGACAACAGAAAATGACCAATTGGATATCGGGTCAAAGTTCAAACGCAACAAGAATCAATAAATGCTAGGTCCGGTTAAAGATCATGAACAACAGAAAGCGGCTAACCAGAATTCAGGTGAGAAAGTCAACTCACTCTGCAAGATAAGATCAGGCATCCGCCGAACTACACCAAACTACTCGCTCAATAACTATACACTTAAACACTTACGCACCGATGATGTCACCTCGTTTGGTGACGAAACGTTTGCAACCAAAATGCCAAGCTCAGCGAACATACCCATACCAAAACCACCAACCTGAACTACGAACAGCACCACCACTGTTCACGATTATCAGAAAAGCATTTTTTGAAATATCAATCACTTTTATCTGGGATGTCTAAAGTCAGAATTAACGCTTGCATGCTTACGTTGATAGGATCATAATTTAAACAAAACTATTCAATACAATTACGAAGGATAAAAATATTTTGATACACCGCCGTTGTTTTGAATGATTGAAAAGTTATGTCGTAAGGTGGAAAACATATATTGAAGTGATTTATACCACATTTACCAGATGAGTATTTCAAAGCTCAAAACTGATATTATGGTTCAGACATCAAAGGGTTGATGCTATGTCATCAATACGTAAACAGCATATTCATAAATAATACCAAACAAGATGACGGAGAAAGTTTACACCCAGTGTTGTGTCACATTTCCAGTTCAACATGAGACTGAGGTATTCATTGCTTTCATGAAAATCACAGTAGTAATGACAATCAAAATTTAGCAGTCAATTTTAGCAGTTATAAGACAGTTTAATATAAAAATGCTCTCTCGTGTCAAAACAATATGCACCTCAGATATGTAGCATATTGAACTGAAGAACCCACAATCAATATTGCAATCTAATGACGATGCCCATGCTTTCTTTGAGAAGCAAAGCTAGACTAACCATGATGAAACAACAATCATGATTGTGGTCAAACTACGCGTCACTCGGAAGCTAGCCTACAATGAAGATAATCGGATGCAACCAATGCGTCGGCGCCTTCGAACAGCGATCGATTGAAAATCTTATGCGGCCTCCATCACGAAGACGTACACAACCAGCCAACCACCAAACTCACAAGTGGAAGTGCCAGCAAATCCGTATGGCAAATCCCACCGTTTCTGAGTCTGCTCCGGATTCAAGTCTTTCAGTTGCAAATACCGTTGAGAACGAACCACCACAGTTGCGACTCTCTGAACACCTCAGAAATAAACAACGCAGAAACTATAACAATTCTGACTCTCGTTTAAATTGTAGCGGATGTGGTGATTGTCACTAAACTTATTTCCCATGACTGTTGTTTCATTACATTGTTGACTATAAGTCGTACAATTGCGCTCGAGGGATAAATTACTTACTTTGTCTAGTTCGGTTGTTATTACTATTGCGTCGAAGCTAGCTCTGGGGTTGAGCCAATTTAACTACTTCATTTCTGTATTCCTGGAACCATCACAGTTGACGTCGCGGACTGCGGTAAATTTCTACGATGGATTCCTGTCCACTTGAAATTCTCAATATTCATAATTCGTCCAGAGAAATCGAGGACTATTTAGAACGCTTCGAAATATGGTGTCTCACAGGCAAAGAGCTGAAGGCAGAAAAAAGCTGTTCACTTCTTCACTGTAATTGGTAGAGATGCGTACAGCTTGATGAAAAACTCGTCATTTCCTGATTCACCAATTTCTCTTCCCTACGAGCCCCTGAAGAAACTGTTACTTTCACATGTCCAGCCTGTATACTTTAAAGCAGCTGAACGAACTAAATTTCATAAGCACGTGAGAAAGGAAAATCAGGATATCAGACAGTCTATTCTCGGAATTCAGACTCAGGCTGCTCGGTGTAATTTCGAAGACCAATTACAAACTCAACTCCGTGACCGGTTGATTGCTGGAATAAATTCGCGTGATCTACAACAGAAGCGTTTACTGTTTCCGAATTCTACTTTCCAGTCAGCTAGAACACTATGCGAGCAGTATCAGGATGTCAAAACTGCTATAAAAGATGAGTCGATGGTTCTATACAATAACAAAGTGGAACGATCAGAAGGTCAGCAAAGACGGCTGTCTGAAAAAGTAAATACTGGAAATGCAATTGATGATAATCGCCCTGCATCTGATTCAAATACTACCCGACAAATTCCTTTTTGTGTCATGTACTACGATAGGATTGTTTCTGATGCCAATGCCCATTCCATTGATATGTAATTTGAAATTTATTCACATATGGATATTGTCTAATTCTGTTACTGGAACTGTGTTTATCATGAATAACAATCCCCATCGAACTTCCACAATCAAATGACCCCCATATATGGTAACTCGAATTCCAGTCATATTTGAAGGAGCTTTCAATGAGCGGAACAGTTAAAACACACTTGCATAATGAGAAACACTGTATGAGTTTGAAGTCGGTGGGAAAGTTGAAGAATGAACAGTTTGATCACTTCATGAGGCACACCTCCTCAAGATTGCTTTTGCCATTTAGGTCAATCACGTCGCCCCTGAGAGAACAACATAAGCGGTCGTTGCTTACGTCCGTACGCATCGCTCCTCCAGGTCGCACAACCTAATTAGGGCCATGTTTTGCACGAATGGACATCACGCGTTTTGGCGAGAGGCGTTTCATTAAGCCACTCACTGTCTAGCAGAAGATGGAACTCCGAAGCATCTATCACTCGTGGTACTTTATTCCGAGGATATACATTACCTGCACGCCACCGAGTAGTCTTGTTCTGAATGTAACCTCACAGACTGAATACACAGTGCCATTCACTTGAATTGCTTTCATGGAACTCGGCAAAGTATCAATCAGTGATCTAACTTCTATCTTGATGTCACGCCACATCAGAGTTCCTGTCATCTCCTGAGACGGAAATAACAGTTTTTGCGGTTATCATGTGATTTCGACATTGAAGGCAGTTGTGCAGTGTTGCGTGATTCGCATTAGAACAGTATTACAGGTGCTTACAAAATAGTCGCTATAGAAACATCGGCATCTTTTAAATGTTACGTGGACTAGTTGTTCAAGCTATCCGTTTCCAATCACTAATGGGAAGTATCGTTCAGCCATTTTAACCTGCAGACTACTATGATGAATTAAGCACGCTAGACAGACGTAGCGGATCAATTTTAGTTTCCTTGAATTCTAACGAAATTCGCTTCTACCAAACCTACGATCTTCAAACCTACTCGGATTCTGCAACAATTTCCAGCCAATATGTTAATGTTACATAGAATCTGCCAGTATTAGCTCATCGGTAAACAGAGATTTCATGATTGGCGTTCCCGAATCATCAATGAATAAAATGAACCTATTTCTCTTCTTTTTAACCGAAAGCAGTTTAATGCACAATGATATCGAAAGTGCTTGTGCCCTGCAAGAGACAATTTTTCTAGGATCGACCAAACATTCACCGAATCATAGATATGAATGATTTCATGCTGTTCTATTTATCTTGCGGTCTGTTTGGAGTAAATGACAATTAATTGGAAGTCATATCTTTCCCACGTTCAATCGCGTGTATAATAAATAAACCAAGGTATATTAACATGCATATTTTCAATTTGACGCTGAATATCTGATTTTGTGTTAGGTTGACGCACACATGTAACATACAGAACGTAACGTAATCATTCATCTGCATAGATATTTGGAAGAATTTGGAATATGCACTTCGATCGAAGTAAAACAGCCAATCGAGTTCTTCATTCGTACACTGTTTTTTTTTTCAAGACTACACGCTTTGCAAAATACTTCATTTGCAATGAAAGGCTTTGCGTAATAAAATATGTAGGATAACCCAAAATCATTCACGTGTTCACTTTTCAAATTTACTGCCAAAAGCACGTAGGCCGTTTCATCCTTTTACATTGGCATTCGAACTGGTTGAAATTATATGAGCATTCTTGATACCGACGTATAAACACCAGTTTGGGTACAGACGAGGACGTCTTGTGAATACTCGTGCGCACTGGACATTTATGAGAGCTTATGAATGGTAAAATAAAACATCGATCTCCTCTGAGCACATTACATGGAAGTGAATGAATAAACCACATATATTTGACTAGGCCTAGTGCGTAGCACTCACTGGGCAGATTTTTTGAAGTATGTCACCGTAATGGATACTGTCAGAGTTCCATCTAGGTTAACGCTTGCTTTAGGAAATAGATCTGAAGAACTATCCCATGTTCATCTGACAAGTGCAGTGCAACCGGAAGTATAGAATGCGGTTCTTGCTTAACAACAATGTTCGCCTTGAAATATTATTCACGGTTGGCAAACGTAGGTGAATCTATCGAGACCATATTTTGTGACCTTCTCTTACCCTATCTTAGAACATTGAAGAGAAAATAGTGAGTTTATCGTAGAAGCACATTTTTGGTCAATAGTTGGGCAGAGAAGAGTAAAAGCGCATTATGCAAGGTTTCTTGTATCACAGATGGTAGAAATGTCTGGGACAGACACAGCCCAATTAATTAAGTTGTGCCGAAAGAGAAGCTTAAGTTAAGCAATTCAACTTACATACGACATCAGACACGTAAACATGTTCTTACTAATAAAGTGTTCACTCCAAAACAGAATGATAGTTAGATTTGGATCCATTTGTTTATTCTGTATAGCCCCTTGTTTTGTAAAACAATTGTAACTGGTATATGATGATGCTTTCATCTCCTGTACTCACTAAAGAAGTGTCACCAAATATCCCTGAATAATTTTCTGTTATATAAACCGTAAATATCTGTCGATGTAAACATGTCTCAAACGAAACGCTTAAGTTTACGAGCAGTTGGCCGCAAAACGTGTAATAAATATGTGTCCGCGAGCTGTCAAGATTAAATCTCCCACTAAAGTTTGGTTTTTGCAAATCATAAAGATGAAATGTGTTCATTACATCAATGAACGCTACAGACGGGGGTAGAATAAATGCTACAAACAATGTGTTTGTGAGTTTCTGATAGATGACAGCAGACCATCATGTGTTAGCGAGAAAACATTTGGTCGCGGAATAACATTGTACTGATGTGACCGCACAAGACGCTTGGCCTGAGAATTCGTCCATTGCGCAAACGCCCGTGTAGGTCCTATCAAAAATCAAACCACAAACGCGTACTCATCTGCACGTTAAACATGCATTCACATACATCACTGTCATTCGCCTTGGTGGAGCTTCTGCCGTAGCGCGCACACTATTTCGATAGTCTCTTCTCCTTCGTCTTCCTGGCGTTCGCAACTTGACGTTTTGTTCCTGAATGTCTCGTGTGGGAAACATACTACTTGTGAGTAGTATACTATTCATAACGAAACTGCCTGTCATACAACACTCCTCCCCCTTCTGAATAGGATTGCAGAGTCAATCCACAGGAGGTTAACAATCGCTAACCAATACAAGCACTTCTTCGGTTTTGATCCTGTTGCACACAAACGGGACCTGATATACACCTCATTTGCGAGAACAAAAAGAGTGTACTAACGACTTACAACATGAAATTCATCACTGAATGGTAATCAACAATTGAAGCCATACTCAGTTGATCCGACAAAAACAGTAACCTCAACCTAATTCCATTTCAGAAGAAAAGAATTGTCTATTATCGTCGAACAGGAAAAGTAAAAAGCAAAATTGGCGAAACAATTGTTAAAAACAATACTCGGGGGTAATTTTTTTTTTCCTGGGGCAAAATTTACGGGCAGCATATTTGCCAAACAATTTGAAATAGTCGCAAACCCAAATGGCCACTTTCACCGTAATAACTGTTTTAAAGAAAAACAGTCCATTGTCATCAATCGCCAACATATTCGAAACGCTTCCAATGCACTTAGTAGTCTGCTCCACACTACGTTGCCAATCAAACGTTTCAGTCCGTTTATACGTTTAAAAATCAGTTAGCATTGGAGATCCAGTCCACCTGGTAGCTCAGTATGATACAGTATCAAAAACACGGTGATCAGCGCCCATCACTGTATGCAGAGTTGTCGCGACCTTATCTATATCTCATTGTGTTTACGTTTCCTCTATAACCTGGTTAAATGTGAGTAAAGAAGGTTGGTGAGAAAAACATCGAACGAACTTTTGATTACACTGCCGAAATTCTCGAAGGTTTCAAACGATTCGGGAAATAACTTCACAATACATTATAACGAACCACTGGATGGCTTTCTTGAGTTAATTAGTTTTGTACCTCCTCTTATACATCGGGTTGATCCACTGAACTCTCATCATTTGGTGCATGTAGCCAGAAAACAGACACGGTATTTTAATTGCAGTCCTGTCATGCTGCCAAATCCTAACCGTTAGCATTCGTAGTTCGCAACGCCTTCTCGGATGACAAAGTTGTCTGGAAAACGATTGATAAAAGTGAGACGCTAACAGCGCACAGTGAATAACTGTTCGCTAGGGATGAAGATAAACAGAGCCAGTGTCGTTAAAAATCTGTCCAGTCGGTTCATTAGCAAAAGCAAATCAACATAAGGTTCATGTTATGCTACCCTCAAATTCCAAAGGAAAGTGCGGGCCTTCCAATCGTCATCCTTACTTCAGAACTCAATTTTGAAGATGATCTCAAGTCATGCGAATCATGCGTCACCATGGATGAAACAGTGAATTAGAACAATGAAACTGTCACAATGATTAACTCGAAAGAGGAATGTTTATCCTGGGTTGCCCGAATAGAAATATCGACGGACGGTTTCGATAAATTTGAAGCAGCCTAGAATTGAGCCACTACTGCGATAGAGCTACGTATAATTCATCCACTGACAGCGTCATTATTATGAACATCCATATCTTGTCACCACCAGGCTGTTGAAAATTGCAACTGCTAGGTAACGACGGCTTGCCGCTACTAAATGTGGACGAATATTCAAAAAAATCAGAGCAAGTTCTGTGGAAAACACTAGACTGGATCAATGAATCACTACTGCACAATTCAAAACGAATAAATCAGTTCGCACGCGGGTGCCTTAGGTTTGATCAATAACCGATCACAGTGACGAAGGTCAGTATCACCAGGGTCAAACGACAAGCATTAGGTAGTGAAAAAGTAAAATTCGACATTAGAAAAGTGAATTCGGAAGTAGAAACAGAATTAAGTCACTCCCCGTTCAGCTTCTTGCTCTATAGGTGAGATTGAGTTTTTCTTATCTGCGGTTTAGCGATAGTCAAGCAGCAGTACAATTACACATTGCTGCTGATAACAAATGCCGCTTAACATTATTGTCACAGTAACACAGTCAAGTATCAACAGCTACGGCAAATGCACTCACATAACGGTAAACACGGTCTCTGATAGGAAAACGTGCATGATAACACTGGATAATCGAATGATATTGGCATGTTGTTATGATAACCCCCACTCAAATAAGTGCAAACTACAGACTAACAGACAGCTGTCCTAAATTAATCATTGATCGGTTGCCATGACAATAAACGGAGTTATCACCAGTGGATAAACATGGAAAAAACAAAGATGGTGCGTGTGTTCATAATATTTGACAGCGACAAAAATTCGCAGATAAATCAGACATATCACAAGAAAAAAATCGGTAAAAACAAGTCTCTAATCCCCGTCTGAGGTACCGAATTTCAGCGAACGAAGAAACTGCTGAAACCATTACAGTGTGAGTAAGAATGAGGAAAAAATGTTGTAGATAGGAAAAAACACCAAGAGCACATAGCCTACTACAACATAATAAAATGTGCATTAACAACTTTCGGGTAGTCAGCGAGTGTGTTCCAGAAACCGATTGAAGACGAGAATTCTTCAGACAAAGATGATAACCTGCGAGCCAGTTTTTCGAAATAGCCTGTATGCCAAGAGAAAACGAGCATACCTCAGTCCGAAAAATAAGTTCGTATGTACTGGAGTGAAAAGAAAGCAGAAGGCAGTGTGTCACAGCAACAGGGAAAAAGTTAGAATAGCATAAAGCTAGTCCATTCAGATTGAATGCGTGAAGACTTCGATCAAAGCTTCCAATGATAAGCTGAGAGAAGATCCATCAGTGACAGGTAAAATCGAACGAACAGTGGGTGGTCTGTGCTGAGTAAACGATACGTCAGAGTTCACTGCCGATTTTGGTGAGCTGAAAGAACACAACATGTTTCGAATCAGATGAGCAAATGAAATGAACTGAGGGGACATGTTAAGGTTAGTGAATACACTGAGTGGATGAAAGATAAGTCTAGGTGGAAAAGTGAAACAACCATTTTCAGTTCAACTTTAGATGGCGCACTTTCAGGCAAGTCAGGTTAATCAAATGGGAGGTCGAGAATAAGTAATTACATAATCAAAAACGTCGGTCGTAGCAAGTTCAGAAATCCGCTGAAAGGAAACCTTAAAAAACGGAATGAGTAACAGTCTCCCGAGAAATTGGCAACATCCCTGGCTTCACGCCACAGCGTACTTGCCATTCGAAGATCACTGTCATTTCATGATGAACGCAAATGCCGATTGTTGATGAAAAACAAGTGGACTAATTTTGCGTTGCACAAAATACTTATTAACAATAAAAAGGTAAGCTTGGAATATGCACCCGCTGAATAGAACTGATGTAACATATTGTGAATAGTGTCTAGTTTGTTGTTCGGCAACGATATCTGTAAAAGACTTCGCATGGAACAATGAGATGTGAGTGTTACGCATCAATAATACAAGTCCGAAGCTGAGAATTAAGTTGCTGGATTCTAACAATAACAGCTCGAGAGACCTAGTCAACAGCAGTTAAATTATTGGATGAGTTGGTGGATTCCACATGACTCATTGGGTAAAAGTCCAAATCATCATCATCATCATCATAACAGCCATGAGCCTGACCAAAAGGTAC
>JTDE01003159.1:20400-30514 GCA_014338405.1 Paragonimus skrjabini miyazakii | reverse complement strand
ATGGAGATAGACAGAAGATAGACGAACATGAAATCACACCACGTATTATGTCATCACCACCACGGCAACCACTTTTGTGCACACAGCACCAGCTCGTGAGTTCTAATCAACATAGCTTCGGTAAAGACCAGTAGCTTCCGATTCCGATGCCGTAACAGCATGCCGAATGATCTAAATTGGTCAACATGGTGACCTGTTATCATGAGGTGTCTGGCAACCGATAATGTGCGGATCCGAACAACGGATTCATCGGTTTGCGATTGTCGTGTCATGAGCTGTGTTAACCGGTTCGTGATGCGCTCTGCCACTCACTGAAGTAGCTGTCGATCTGTTCTGCCCATTTATACGTACCCGCAACTGCAACGTGAGAGACAGAATAGTCAGAGTAAACTGCGTTCGCGACTGTATAGAACAGATCCTTTCGTGGTTTGAACCAAGCTTAATTGGGCAGCCGCATGCGTAAACAATAGAGCAGATTACAATTTGTGCCTGATGACGTTTGCCAAAAAGTAGAAATATCTTTCTTTTACGCTGTTTGGGCTGACTCACTGCATTTGTTCATGATGATGTGAACGTTTGTGACTGATGAGAGCAAACGAAATGTTAACATATCGCAACACACGTCGTCTTTCTGCACTGATGAAGTTATTAAAAGAAACCTATTGTTTCAAATAATCCCTCTGTAATTTGCACACGAAGTGGGTGAGCCGGTTTTGAAAATAAGGACGATGTTATTCGTATTTCAGTCATCCGGAAAAACTTCATTGATCCAAAGTTTCTGGAGCAGAGCCCTCAGCTCTTTAACAGAGGCTGGACCTCCATCTATAAAAAAATCAGCAGAGAGTGTGTCTGAGCCGAGCGCCTTGTGACGTTTCAGAAACTTGATTTCGATAAAGATTTCTGCCTTCGAGCGCGGAGAAACGTCAAAAAACGAATGAGCACAGGCAGAGCTCGCAGGCGCAGTCAATGGTGCAGGTGACCAGTTGAACTGCTGTTGCAAATGCTCAGCCCAGCGTCCTAATCGTAGTCGGAGGTTATGAATATGCCCGCCATTGCCTTCGCAGATTACCTCGCCCAGACCTGGATTCAGACCTGGATTGTCAGTTGTTTGGATGACACAGAAGAGCTTCCGAGAGTTCCGGTAGCAGCGGCTTGTTCCATCTCGATAAAGCGTCGTGCCAACCACATCTCGCAATTCTCTCTTAGTTGCTTCCGGAGTTCCAGGCGAGCAGCTTTGCGGACCGAATGGTACCCAATGCTGGATGGAATCATCCGGTGACCATCGAGAATTTATAGTGATCGCATAGAGATCCGGCAGTTGACAACTGAACGAGTAGTAGTGTCAGACAAGGCAGTATCACACTTATGCACTACACGTCGCATATGTGCCTAATGTGTTTCAACGTTGTGTGGTGGGTGGGGACCTAGACTAGAGGCAAACGCACACTGATAAATGTAAAACGCCTGTGACCCTGCTAGTTTAGATAGGTCAATTGTGATTCATGGCGAAGTGGCCTTCCACCAACAAGCAAAGCGAACTTGACATATAACAGTGCATGATTGGAATCTACACAGGTGTTCCAGATTGAACTGCAAATTTGGGAACAGCCACGTCACCAATGACTGATGGACATGTGGTCAATTTGTGTCCACGAGTGACTGTGTGACGGGGCGCGTTAGGTGGTGCATTGGCGCCTGGAACGTCAAAAATTAATACGTGCCAAAAACAGACCGTTACCAGCACAACGCTGCCGCTGTCGGTTCGACCAGTACCGTAAAAGTGCTGGCCATCCACGTCACGCTCGTCAGTGATTAGCCTACCTACTTGAACGTTCAATTCTCCGGCCAGTGCCACTTTGTCCGTGCGCCGCGCGGTGTGTGGAAGTTTACTGAGTGGATGATAAAAATCATCTGTGATTACATCTGGAATACAGTCTGTGGATCATATGCTACAACAACAAACGGACAGCGTTTGTGATGAACGCCTCTGGATGCTCTAATTGTAACTTCGAGTCTGACAGTGCAAAGCAGGCTGTTGACAGGTATCCAATCAAGTAACCCCCTCTCTGCGTATGCCTTTAGGGCAATTCCAACGCCGACTTGTTTAATGGCTTGAGCCACGGTCTCCAGACAAGTGCACATCGTACCCACATGATGAAGCGACTCACGGAGATTGTAGATGTAGCACTGAGCTACAATCCTGAATCCGTGTCTCAGCAAGACAATTGATATCGATGGCAAAGGTCTCCAAAGTACGCTCAAGAACTGCCTGCTGACATATTTGCATGTGTTCAAACACTAAAGGTGGTAAGCTTAAACAGTGTGCGGGGAGTGAGTAGGGTAATGTATCCTTCAGGTAAATGAACCCTGTTGTTTGATACACTGTCATTCTGGCTATGACTTCCGTTTCGAGCGGCAAATGAGGTGTCCCGGGTGTGTGCGCGAAACCGGGATTGGGGGTCACCATGTAAAAAGTTGTTTGATAGAGGGGAGGCAATGACAAATTGGCTTGGTACGGTAAAAGTTGATATGGGAGCAAAGTCGGTCTCCGATAACTCGGCCAAAACGTTTTGACAGGAAAACATGGAAAAACTCATGATTAATAGGAGCTTGAGTTTATAGGGCTCCTTACTGGAGTGCATCACAAGTCACATTCACAACAAATCTCCCAACTCCCTTGCACTTCTTCACAAGTGCGACTGTGCCACTTATGCAGAATTATCATATGGTTCTTATCCCCAGAGTGTGCATTGTGTATGGAAAATAAACACGTCTGAACAGAGTGTGAATAAAGTATGACAATGCTCTAAGCGGACAAACACAATCCTAAGATCGCACAACCAAGCTAGCTAGAAAGCACGCAACAAATGTTCACCAAAAATTTTACTTGATCATATTCACCCCCATTCGTTTGGATTTACCCAATTGCGCCACAAAAACAAAATAGTTTACACCTGCTAAAGTTGTAGATTAGTTAACACTTGAGTATCCTTCCTTCAAGGTGTATAAGGAGCATTATTGATTGGTCTTGAGTAAACGTATGCTAATTGAGCGTTGACCACACTGCGCATTGCCCAGTACGATCGCTTGTGATAAGGGAAAAATCACCAAACGCCGCGGGAAATCGTGAATGGAGTTCACCAAAACATGCGTTACAAACATAACAACTCACAAGCAAATAACCGAAATAGCAAGCATTTGACAATGAAAACAACAATGAACCAGGAACCACAATCACATCACTTCCGAAGGCCGCAAGGAAGAGACAATAAAAACGATACTAGTCAGACTGACTAAATCTGCAGAACAGTACGGAAGAAAGAATAAGTAGGTGCTTACCGCAAGTGTTGCACATACTCCATGGCACTTAGATCCAAGTCCGGACACGCCTCTTTGAGCCACGATTTAAACTGAGAGACTTCTGAGTCGTTCAAACAATACTCCGTGCCAGAGCTCACTCCAGTGGATCCCACCGTACCAGCCGCGCCAACACCCGATCCGGAAACAGAACCACCTGAGGTGCACAGGAGGCTACCGCTTTTCAGAAGTGATACGAACACAAGTAGACGCAGTTTATCCTCAGGAGAACCGATGGTTGGGTTTTTTATCAACTCCGCGATATTAGAATCCTGCATAACAACACACATGACCAACAACAATGTGTAGAAAATCAAGAAATTCACCCCGAGCAACAAATCCGACGGTCTTTTACCAAAGGATATGAGATTACAAAAATTAGTCAACTGCAAACAGTTACGATCCACGTATGTATGAAAGGTAAAAGAAGGACGCAAGAAGTCGGAGGAACCAGATTGTAACGCTGATCAGTCCTTATGGTAGTCACGAATGGATAGTGCAAAGCATTTGAGGCACCCAATCTAGAAATAATATCGCGCCTGGTGATAAGAAACAAGTCAGCCTTATTCACACAATTACAGCTGAATGTTTCGATACGATCGTCTCATCAAACTTAGCTTGAAGTAAACAAAGCATCCGGCAATGCACTGACATGAACAGTAGTGGGACCACAGTACAGTGCATTTAACTGTGACCAGCCTACAGAAAAACGTAGGCGGATATATAAGGTCACCCCACACACAAAACGCGATTTAACACACTTACCGTGAAGAACAAACAATAAATGCTAATGACGACACATCGTTATATTGAGGTGACTGTGAACACCGAACTCATTGATAGTAAGAGTTCACGACTAACAGATTAGGGTTGACAAACGAAGTGGTCGAAGTGTGTATGCTCTGCACACTAACTAGTGATACACTCAAGGGGAAAAAACTAAACCATCACTGTACTTACGTCTCCGTTTGTCTGTTGTGACCGCAAAAGACGCTTGGCCTGAGAATTCCTTTATTGCACAAACGCCCGTATAGGTCATCTCAAAAATCAAGCCACAAACGCGTATACTCATTTGCTCTTTAGACATGCATTCACATACGTCATTGTCATTCGCCTTGGTGGAACTTCTGCCGTAGTGCGTACACACTATTTCGATAGTCTCTTCTTGTCCTCAGTCTTCCTGGCATTCGCAGCTTTTGTTCCTGTACGTTGCCTGTGGGTAACATACTACTTGTGAGTAGTATACTACTCAACGAAACTGCCTGTCATACAACATGTCGAACATTATGTGATGAAGTGCAAGAATGTTGAAGAATGAAGCCAGCACGTCAAGCTGTGTTTTGTTAGCATTCTGCCCATAAAATATTCACCTAAACGTTAGCTCCGCAGGAAACACGAATAAACCCGGACAAAAATCAACACAAGCTGAACACGTAGTGCGACTTAAGCAACTCAGCAGATCCATGTGGCCTACTAAGTCACTCGTAAGCCTACCATTGTAAAGCAATGCCAGCGTGGCAAACTACAAGACAGAGAGACAAGAAGTGTCACGGACCAAAAATAAGTTATTCCTTCAGCCTCAAGTGCTGATAGTGACGACAGAGTGGCTCAACCTCACTTTCACTTAAAAGGTATAGTTAAATTTATAAAACAGAGATATTAAAATGTCTACTTACTGTGGCAGTCTGCTTGGAGAAGAGTTTGTCTTCTTCTTCGGCAAACACATGTAATTGGCGCTGAGTGATCACATTAGCGAGGCAAGTGGCAATGTTTGTGTGCATATCCAGAAACCGCTTGCGCTCCATCAATTGAGGAAGGGAGCTACAAGGGCAATGCAGGCGACAGAATGTCATAAGAATAGATCTTAGAAAGCCATTCATTCCCTAAACGGTGTGCTAAGTGCTTAGATATCACACAACGTTCTAATGTACACACACGGAGAATGAAATTTAGCCTTGAGGACGAACATCAAGGAAACTCGAATAGTTATGGAAGCGCGATAACATTCTCATCGAAAAACGAACAGCTGTGTAACAATACGAACCCCACCAATTTCGTTCAGGCGTCAACAACAAGAGTTATACATCAACGCATCCACTTAACAGCTGACCACTGTGCACAATAAGCTAGGTGTACGAATACTAAAACTGGTTTATATGCCATTCATCTCCAGGTAAATGTGATTACGTCCATTAGCAGTTATGGTTGTATACCCTACCTCAGACATCCACCGAAGCTCCTGTCCTACTTTGTATAGCTTGCTGCTGAACAAAGTTAACGATCTAAAATGATCTAATTGTAGCATACAACTTGCATCATTACGATATATGTTTTCATCACATTTCTGGGTGAGTGCACCCAGGGTAAATTAGCAAGCGACCCTGTTCTAAATAGTCAAAAAGAGAACACTATGTTAATAAACAGAAGAAGAAAAGCATAGATAGGTGTGTCTCACCTGACCGCGTTAGTCAATCGCATTGTGTTATCGTCGAGCAGAGTGAGCGTGGATTCGTCAGCAGAACCCAAATCACCAGACAGGCCCATGGAGGTTTTTAATTCGCTCATACGTTTCTCATATTCTTTCAACGTACAAACTTCTTCACGAATCGCTTCCGCAACGTCGGAGAAAGCAGCCCCTTTGAATTCGCGCCATAATCGGTCATTCATGGTGTTTAGGTCATACTGCTCCAACTTGCTCGGTTTCCCCGAAGTCGGTACTTTTGGTTTCGACACACCGTGCGTGTCACCAACATTTGTAGGGATCACTTCTTTGGCCAGAGCCAAGTCAACCTGAACACGATTAAGCCGAATGTTCTGAAGTAAACAAAAGAGAATTATTCAGGAAACCCGGCGAATAGGAAACAAGCAGCCAGTCTCAATGATCCATGTCCTTAGATGGTACTAAGTTTCAAACTGCCACTGATCACTGCAACAATGAAGAAGGCAGTATATGAATTGATGAAAATGAAAGGAAAAAAAGGTTGATTGAATAATTCAACCAAATTGATATATGGGCCAATGATCGCAGCGAAATTACAGTAGGTACATTTTCATATTAAAAAAGATAGCATCCATTGTATATACAAACCCACATACGACTATCATCAGCTGCATTCAACGAGTCGATCAACATTATTACAGACTGTGGCTACGTCATCGTATAATCGACTATGGAAAATCGACTATGAAAAATCTCGTTAGAGAATAGCTGTAACGTCGAACTGACGAACAGAGTACACGGCATTCGTTGTAGTTAAACAGTTGAGGGGTACCTAAAAACGGCACCGCAATGAAGTGTAGAAAAACGACCCTGAACAACAGAGCATAACTCTCTAAACATTTGAGTTAGGAGGCAATACTCCCTCTTATTTTTTATCACACGTGAGTTTGCAGTGAAGAGGATGCACACGTAGTTGATAAAAGTCATTCAGAACGGACAAAACTGGTTGATTATCAACAATCGATTGGTTCGCGAACGCAGCCGCTACACCTACCAGCTGCTTTGTTACTCTCATTTCTCCAGAAACCTAACAGCTTTTGTTTGCTTTCTTTTCCTTCTTTTCGCTAGACATTTGTGCTTATTACTCCATTACTTCGTAAGCCATTGGCAGAACCATTCGTAACTCGACTCAAAGAGGAAAATGATGTTAATTGTTACAAAAAGGCCACCTCACGGTACATGTGACTAGTCTCGTTCAGATGGACATTCTTCTAACTGTGCTAAACGAGTGAATCCAGCTTCACTGAACAACCTTCAAACGTCATATTAATGTAGTACACCCGACAAATCCACAAAAGTATGACTAAGCGTAACACATTCTACACACAAAACAAGTTTCTAATGAGTGGATAGAGGTGGCAGAAAACCTAAAGATGAAGTGGATTGAATTGAAGGACTAATTCGAACAGCAACAAGGTAATCTACAGGCAGACATAAATCATGGACTGGATAAGACAAGGACGCATACACTACGTAGTTCAGATTGGCTTCATACTAACTCTGAAACTTACAAACAATGATCCACTTCAACTAAGTATATAACCAACAGACCGTAGATGTGTACCACAAACGAAGTCATTTGTGTGAGGATGTGCTTTATTTCATCAACGTGACAGAATGGAACCCGATGTCCGGGAACTATAATTGGATTGCTGAGTCGACGTCAGCCAAGTTAGTGGAAATATAAAACCATTTCGCCCAACTGTCATTTGCAACCCGGCTGACTGCTTTCAAGATGCCAAATGCTTGAGGTATCATACGATACGTTTTATATATAAACCAAGGTTCGTAATTTTAACAGTGTCTGTTACAGTAGTTCAGAATTAGTGTTATCTGTTGTTACGGTCTATTATTAGTACTAATTCAAACCTCCCGTCACTAGTTTCAACGAGTAAAGAAAAGTTGAGTATCTCAACCAGTTGGATTCCAACGAAAGTGCTACGGAACAACGTTCGTTCCGGGCCTCTAGCGAACGGAGGAGAGTGATGAAACAACCCAGACAACCGTAGTCTGTTACAACCGGATGGATCCAGTCGAACAATCTGGCCTTCGTAGATTGCTGATTTACTGAGTTGTGCCGATTTCGGCACTCTTAGAGGCTAGTTCGCTTCCAAGGAATCTGAGGACCCCGCGAACGTAAATTCCACGCTCTATCCCACAGTTCTGTGAGCTGAGGTTTTAAATCGAAGACCCCGAGAGTGGGCACTCAGGTGAACCTCCTTCTTCATATGAACAACCGACAGGCAGCACCACTAACGGACTGTCTTGCAAACAATTTTGCTCCCCATAACGCGTAAAACATGGTATGAGTGTAGGCATCCGGAGGCATCGCATCTTAACGTATTACCGCACCAACTCTGCCGCATCTCTTTTTGTGCATATAGGACCGGCTGTCGACGGCTGATTAACAAGGCTTCAATATACTTGAGAATTTGTGAGCTGTGAGTGTTCATCAAGACCTTAAACGAATATGTGATATTGACACTGTGACCTGTAGTCGATAATAGCCTTGCAATGGATGAAAAGCCGTGTGTCGCTCATTGGTGGGTTAGTCAGGATTTTATCGTATGCTTTTGACGCACTTGAAAATTCAGTCCCATTGAGAGTGCTTCCAACTGAGTTCGTGATAATGCGACGGATGATAGATTGAAAATATGTTTGCATAGATCTCTTGGAAATTCATGACTAGCTAGGCTGCCTCTCAACTCTTGTTGTAGTTTTTTCATGGTATTAGCTTCTGTACGCTTCACATTCAGATTACAATGATTGGTGAAACGAAAGTACGATTCAAAGGGTATGTCGTCCACCAAACACGACACTTTGTTGTATATCTCTTTCAGTTGAAGCAACTTTTGTTGGGCAGACTCGGCAAATGACATACACAAACGCTCCAAGTTTGGACGAGTAACTCATAATCTGCTACGTTCCAGTAACTTTCCGTACCCACTGGTAAAATTGTGAGATTCCAAACACGATCGCAGAAAGATAATCCGAGTACGTTCAACCGCAATCTTGCATTTAATTTTTAGCAATCTATCCAGATCACCAGTTACAGGAGCAGGGAGTGTCCGTTTGAGAAATCTGAAACACTGAGTCCCTTACAGCTATTTGAACAGAGCATTTCAAGCTTTCAACTCAGTTCACTCGAATATCTCAGTCACAGTTGAGTACGAAGGTAAGAACAGTTTGCCATCCTTGGATATTTTAGTTGGACGCCGTTCGGACGAATTTATCGAACGTTCAGTGTATCGTAAACCAACATGGACGGGGCAATACATGAACTTTATGAGTTTTACTCCCGTTGCATACAAAAGGTCACTAGCACGTACACTGTTTTACAGAGCGTCAAGAATATGCTCCCAAAATAAATTACAAGCTGAACAAAGTGTTGTATGAAACGCTTCTTGCCAACAATTTTCCAGAACGTTCCGTTCGGAAATGGAGCAAATTTATTTCTACAAAAAATGCAACTGTGGAAGTTCTTAAAAAATCTGTTTACACTAAACTCCTCTTCAAAGGTGATAGTCTGATGAACATCTTTGGAAAGATGAATAGTGCCGCGTTGAAACGTGTGTATAACGCAGCACAGCTTGTCCTGCTCTCACAAACGACTAGGTTACCTCTACC
Source organism: Paragonimus skrjabini miyazakii (assembly GCA_014338405.1). NCBI lineage: Eukaryota > Metazoa > Platyhelminthes > Trematoda > Plagiorchiida > Troglotrematidae > Paragonimus > Paragonimus skrjabini miyazakii. The sequence goes on along the minus strand of JTDE01003159.1, from coordinate 21,030 downwards.
CCCGGTCAAAAATCAAATCCCGATGTTTTCTACCAGCCACTGTATCTATCAGTTTTCTTGCAGTTTCAGAAAGGCTTACATTGGTAGAACAGAAGGGATGCTTAGGACCAGAACCAAGGAGCACATCCAAAATTGGTTGAGAAGTGCATTGACTAACACTCCAATGAGTAACACTCGGGGAGGACGAAACGCCGCCTCATCCATTGCAAGTCACTTATCGACTACAGGTCACAGTGTCAATATCACATATTCGTTTAAGGTCTCGATGAACGCTCACAGCTCACAAATTCTCAAGTATATTAAAGCCTTGTTAATCAGCCATCCACAGCCGGTCCTACATGCACAAAAACAACTGACTGTCAATCTTTGTTTACCGTGGGTTTAGCCGTGAGTACCAATCACGATCCAGCCCGGTTTGTACTTTTAATCATTTCATTTAAGTCTTGTTGGTTTTGTTTTCATGCTAGTTACACATTTACGACTGGTGAGAGTGAATTCATATCGTAATTTGTGTCTCCTGCCTATTCCATTCAAAAAGCATCTCTTTTTCATTTACTAAGCGACTATTTTGTTCATACCATATATATATCATATATATATATATATGGTATGAACAAAATAGTCGCTTAG
>JTDE01003158.1:56331-66396 GCA_014338405.1 Paragonimus skrjabini miyazakii | reverse complement strand
TTCACAAATGAATTTGATAGGCCCCGTTCCACAGACGTCTGAATACCATAGGAAACAGGAAAAACGTTACACGCGAGGAAGAAACAAATTCACGCCAAGCATTCTGCGGAGCGTTAACTATAAGAAGACTTGATAATTAATGTGAAACTACTGAGTACCGTAATCCGACAACAGCTAACATCATTATCACGTTCAACAGCCTACCATCTTAAAAGCTGAGTGCGGCCACCATCCCGAATGCACACACTCATTGTAGCTCACCCGAGCATAGAAAGCAAGAAAGAGAACTGATTGAAACTGCTCACTTCAAATGATTACCCTCAGTGGTGTCATCCAGGTATTTGTAAGAGGGTTTACAAGAACTGAACAACCAACAAGAAAAGTGCGAATAACCGCATATTCGAAGCAGTACAAATGATGCCCCAACCAGTGAACATTCAAATATCACACGAGCCGAACACAACGCTTAGCCCGGCTTTAATGAACGCCAAGGATTGTATGAAACTAAGTGGGCTAAGCGGTTTTTATTCTCCGGCGTGACCCACAATAGGTGGCTGAGACGGACAAACAGCACCGCACAGCATTGCACAATACACAAATCAGCGATATGACGAGCCGATCTCAGAGTACAACTCTGGCACCACCGCGCAAGGATGAAAATGAAAGGGAAGCAACTTGAATTCTTAAGTTGTGGAATTCGTTCAAAGGACACGCGGGTATTCCCAGCCAAAACGTCAGCACAGTGGAAACTGGAACGAAAGACGTGAGAAGATAGATCGACAGGCGAACAAGGTGAGCGACAGAACAAGCCCAGTTTGACATTCATTTATCTGTTTGATAACGAATCCTAGTGTGGACTTGAAAGGCTACTATAAATTGTTCACTATTCAGCCTAACTGTTATAAATACATATATCGAGTTGAACATCCCTCACAACTGATCGCAGCTTTTGCATTTAGATAGACTTTCCAGCCAACCTCTTTGAAAAAGAAGCACTAGGCTCGAGTTTCGATTTTGTTAGCACTCGTCAGTAGTGCATATCCTTGCCACGGCCGGGACTAGAGCTCCGGTCACACATTCACGAGACAACCGTTTTGACCACTGCGCCAGTGTTCGCACATTGGGCACGACCGAATTATCATATATGAACACTCAACCAATGACGCGCTCTAACAAGAGCGAAACTCGAGTTTAGTGCATCTTTTCGAAAAAGGCTGGTTGGAAAGTTAATCTGAATGCGAAAACTGCGATCAAAGGTGAGTTATGTTCAACTTGAAATTAACAAAATTCCCGACTACTCATCAATAGTCGGAAATACATATATGCATAACGTACAGAGTAGCACTGTTAAGAGGTTCTGTCTGATGGACCCTGAGTATCAAAGACGGCAAAATTACAGACAATTTGCTTCTCTACATCAAGCCTCATAAGACTGTCAAGCAGGTTAGGGAGAGTCAGTTTTGTTTTCACGCTATTTGTGCATCATTTCTATAGCTCTCTCACGCTTCATAGTTTCGCCGCACGTTCCAACTCCCACTGTGATGAGTATTATTATGTACGAGCCCAAAGTCAACTTAATCAATGTCAGTCTCGAGCCTGATCAAAAGGTACTGTGGCTCGGGCCGCTGCTCACGTCAACAGTGACGTGGAAAATTCCAGAAGAGTCAGTAACAGGAGATAAAAAGTAAGAATTAGAAGTGGTATGGATGCGGGTATGCCAGTGACTGCGATATAACGCAAATTCGGATAGCGTTTCTAATCAGCGAGTGAGGCATGTAGGTGGCACCTACCTACTTTATCCGATGAAACAGTCAAGGTCTTCAAATTGCTTGACCACGTTGTTGTTTGACCTCCACGCGGTTTCACCCGACTGCTGGTGGTCTCAGTATATGATGCCCAGTACGGTAAAAGACCAACTGGCATACGAAGTACGTGACCAAACCATCACAGGCTATGCAGCGTGAATAGCTGACCAAGTGATCGCGCATCTCGAGCGTCCCGGAATACGCACGATGAACAGCTGTATTGCTCACGCGATCAGTCCACTTAACGTGGGCTAATTGGCGGAGACAACGATAGCCAAACACAGCAAGCCTGTTGATATCTTCCTTGCGGAAAGGCCAGGCTTCCGAACCATACAACAAAACATAACGTACACAAAGATGAAGTACCCTTCGTTTCAGCGATAACCGGACGTCTTTTCGACACCACAGATGATGAAAGTTGACATAGGCAACCCAAACTTTTGCCATCACTTCTGATATCTCACCAACACAAGCTGACGAGATAGTGTCATCCAAATATGTGAAACTGTCCACAGTCTCAAGTGGATTACCTACAATGAAGGAAGTAGAAGTGAAAGTGCCCTAGTCCTGGGGCAGCACTTTACACTTTGAAGGTGCGGAGCTCATTTCACACAAACCATCTTGCTCAGCATGGTCTGCATGTCTTCGGCAAGTGGGCTAAGCAAGACAATGTTAGCCGCATACTCCAGATCGGTCAATCGGGTGCCAGGAAATAGCTCAACATCAAGCTCACTGGACTCCTCGAATGCACCCTCCAGAATGTCGTCCATAACAAAATTAAACAGGAAAGAGAAGACCAGACACCTTTGACAAACACCACTAGAAATGCTGAACGCCCCAGACAGTTGTCCATAAACTCTCAACCTGCTTGCAAAGTGAGCATATAATGATTTCAACGGATTTAAGGATTTCCCTGGTACATCCTCCCGAAGAAGACCGACCCCGATAACGTTACGAGCAACTGAATCGAAGGCAGCTTTCAGGTCCAAAAAGACCAAGACCGTCGGCTGCCTATAAAAATGATCCAAAAAAAAAAATGATCCAAAATCCGTCGCAGGGTAAAAGTGTGATCAACGCACTCTCAGTCGGAACGGAATCCTGCCTGTTCTCCATGTATCTGACTTTATCTGGGATTAGTGAGCTGACGTAAAATGGGGCCAGTGAGTAAGTTCGGAGCAATGGACGCCAGACTAATACCTCTGTGTTTGTCACATAGACCTTGGGCTCCACTTTGAAGACGGGAATTACTGTCCGTAGGCACTAGACCCGAGGTACCATTTCGGTTTCCCAAACGGTCTGGAGGAATCTTGTCAGTTCTCATATCCACTTCTCCTCATCAGAGAAAATCTGGTCCAAGAGTCCAAGAGCTATCTTTCAGTAACTTAGGCTCTAGGGCCACTTTTGCTTCCGATGGAGGGTCATCAGGAACGCAATAACTGACCATTCGGGTCCCATCGTTCACACGGCCTGGAAGAGGCCAACTGAAAATGTTCAGCCCACCTGTCAAGTTGACTAGTGATAAGTGAACCATCTTTGTCACGTACGGTCTTACTTACACCAACTCGATGGCCGGAAGAACCACGGATCAAACGAAGAAGACTGTTATTCCCGGATAAAAAAAACCTCGTCCCATCCTTTTCGACTGTTCGACCGAGTGCCGTGTACGATCTTTGAGCCTCCTGATAAGCTTCCTTTCATCATCATCATAGACAGCAATATATCAGTGGTTCACATCATCAGCAAGAAACCTACCTTACGGTTTTCACTGCCCCGCGTCATTAAATACACTCACTTCACTGACAACTCGGTCAAACAACGACAACATTCACGCCACTGAGCTCGGTTAGCCGCCATCTCATCTAACGTCTCAAGCCACTGAGTCTGCGAGTAGCGAGGGCCCCAGCCTGGAAGACGAACTCGATCTACAGTGACCAATCCCTCCGTGAACGATTTCATTTGTCTACGCCAGGTCATCATTTAACCACCTCGCACCTTACGCCAGTCGGCCGCAGCGTCGGCAAACAGTGCTCGGCGTGGCAAAGCGTTCTTTACACCCTACACGTTCGAATGCCAGTCAATTATCTTGCATTTACGAGGGTATGACCTCTGGGAAAAATGGCAAAACAAAACGGGCACACACAACAGTATCATCCGAGTCTCGGTGACTGCTTCAAAATGCACGACAATAGTTAACACAGTGGCGCCATCTGTAACCGACTGTTGTATAATCGAGTTGTGTTCACAACTGAGAATCAGAGGGAGGTCTCCAAATAACACAACGCTTCTCCCTGTGTTGAAATACGGTGTTCGAAATATGGACCGTGGGAAGCGCACAGTTGTACCAGTCTTTCACCATTGTCAGTGGGTTGTGGCCGGACGCCAAACAGATGCGGTGAAACAAAAATCAGTAGGCAAAGGATAAGCGGACGAGTCCATAATAAACATGGGATAAAACGCACAACGATAAAAAGGAGAAGAGTGAAAGATTTCTTTGTCTGTTTCACAAACCAGTGTACTGAATAAAAACCTACGTAAAGTGGTGAAGTGCGTTGGATTCAATCAGTGATCGATCGCAAACCATATGCCTTCCGCTGTCACGTGGTTCAATCAATTGCCCAACTGGTGGACGGAAGCCTAGTCTGCACAGGAAATCACGTGAGAAAGCACAGGCACATAAATAAATGCATAAATAAATGCAATGGCCTCGCAATGCTGAAAATAGCGCGGATAACGGTGAATAGACAGACTGGAAAAGCCAGTGACACGAACGAAGAGCTGTTCAAACTGGCTGCTCTAAAAAGCATACCGCCATATAGGATTAGAGCTGTCTATCAGCCTACACTGAAACCGCAGATAATCGAAACAATCCACACGTACAGAAGAGACGATGTTCACAATATAAATATTCTAGCGACCAACGGAAGGATAAAAATTAGACACAAATTCGAATGTATCAGAAAAACCAGACTGAGGCTGTGATAACTTAAATGGAATCGCACATTTAGAGGCACAACTATGAAAGGTGAAACCGTCTAACGCGTTTGACAACTGCTGTTCACTTTTCTTGCTGGACTTAGGAATACTCTGTGCGTACAAAGGAATAAACGGGACACATGTACAGTTGCACAAATAAAATAGACATTCCCCAAACAGCGCATCTGGTGAAGGTTAACGGAACAACTGTGAAGACGAATGAGAATCGCGAAAAAGTGAAAAACAGTTGTGAGAATTTAGAGTGATGTTCATGCAAAGTAACTATCTGCATTCATAGGCATCGCAGGAGGCAAAGAATGGAAATGTCATGAAGCTAAATAAAATCGATGATCGCAAATGTTAACAACGTTGGATAAGAAAGGCATCAGCGTAAGATAGACCGTCCCGCTGGCTAAAACGAAATAGCACAATCAATGCAATCTTTCAGATGTACATCATGCAGTGTTCATTCCTATGTGACACGTGAAGCCGCTCGTGCGCTTGATACTAGTAGGCTATTCAAAAAAAAGAGGAGCGATTGCAAGCTTAACGTTGCTCAACGATACTCCTGGAATTTTCACAGCTGCGACATCTGGACATACGTAAAAGAAAAACAGACCTTGCAATTACTTCTCTGGTAGAACTAACGGCGCGACGTAACTTCATGGATTGCACAGTGGTGCGACCGATCCTAAAGCATAGGTTCTGGTGAATGGCTTATCCGAAACTCAAGGCAGCATTCAATACAGCATCCAATACAGCGATGGACATTACCACCCGAAAGGTAGGAGCGTAATGATGTTGTGACGATCTTACGATCCGGAATAATTTCGGGTGTAACATACACAAACGTAAACCCACTGACGTAAAGCCGGTGACGCAGTTCCCATACGATGAACCAAGCCTATGTGCCAGATCAGACTGCCAGAAAGCAGCCGTTAACTGAAACATCCCTTACACTGAATTTTCGTTCGTTGTCAGAAATCGTCCAACGTAACTACTTCAAACAGGTAAGGAGGTAGTCTAAAATAAATAAACATTTAGTTTTTGGAGACCAGGCTCATATATCAAATTACCACAGCACCGTCAGAACGTTTAGGTCGTAGAAGTTCCGGACAGACCAGGAAAAAAATTACAGATATTCCACCTTTTGCCATAACTCTCACATTGTTAAGTTGGCAGTAGTTATTTTCAGCAACAAACGTAGGTAATAAATTTAAAAAATAAAAATTTTGCTTGCAAAACCGCTACATAAAACTAATTATAAATATGCAGATGAAAAACAACGAAAAGCTATGCGGCCAATGTGTGCGTCGTAATTCGGTGACACATTTTTCGTACTGCAGTTTAACATTTTGAATGGACACACAATCAAAATGAAACCATAGTAACCGCTCCATGCGCATCTTCCAAGCAGACACCGAAGCTAAAGTCAAGTTATACACCACGACTTCTTTTAGTATACATGGTGAGCTAAGAAGCCTCATTAAGTTCCCATGGGATTGACAGTATGAATGAAAACCACCCGGTTCAAAACCTCACTCTCGAAAAAGTAACCACAATCGCGCAATACACGGTGAGCAAATGGAGGTATTGCCCTGCTGTAAAATACAAAATTACTTGACAAGTTGAGAAAATGGAGGGTGACGAAAATCGGTTCAGCGTCCAAACAGTAAAGTCGACCCTTAGACCAACACTCAATATGGTCAGTTTAGTCAGTTCAAAAACCGAAAATGTTTCCAATATAATTATTAAAGATCTACCGTCATGGTGTCAACTAAAGGACATCCCCTACCTCTGAAGCTTTTGTAGATGGGCCTGTCCGTAGTAAAATTACCCTTACTACTGCAACAAGCGAAGTACTATCGGTGATACCAAGAAAAATTGTTTTTAGCCCATAATATGTGGTGCTGCTGTATTCGCTAATTGGTACAGCGAAATAGTTGGGAATCTTGAAGTATATTTGAACTCATCAAAAGTCAAAATATGGCGAACAAGCTCGTTTTCGGTGTATCATCTTCAGGCCAACTACAACACAATAAATATGAAATTAGTTGTCAAGTCAGGATTTTGTGAAATTTAATACAGTGTGAATCTATATTTGAACTACTGCGTTTTGTCTGGTGTTTGTTATATAGTCCAGTGCGTTTGCATGTCAAATTGAGTTCCGAAGTAGTTACTTCTATATTGACAGCAAATCGAAATATGCGTTGTTTTTCCGCTCTGGTAAGACTGTCGTTAGATTTACTTGCACTGTCTTTCGATCTTCACAAGCAATGCATCACAAGTCCGTATAAATGCTGAGCATTTTGGTACTCCCTATAAAACGTTAAAACTTTTCCCTATTTCATATCAGCCAGTTTGTTAGCTCAAACTATGGAACACACCTACGTCTTTGAGATCATAATGCATGCAAATATAAACTGATAAGGCTGATCTTTATGCTGAGGAGGTGGATTCGTAATCATATCATTCCCCTGCTATCGATTGATATACGTCCTCCGTTTAACCGAAACCCTATTGACACCGACTATTCTATTATCCGTCTTGGCCCGTTTATACGACACTGACCAAGAAACAAGACTTATGGGACGCTCCAAGTTGGAAGAACAATTTAACTCGGATGTATCACTTATGTATGTGATGCATCATGCAGCATTTCATTTGAACTCTGGAGGTATGGTCTCAAAAAACATATGCACGAAGGATCAACCAATGAACGTTTACCACACATAGAACCACGGGATTGCGATACGGGGTAAGGAGGGTCCCAGAGTTCTAGCACGTGTAGGAAGTTACCCAGTATTTGAAAGGATAACTGTATCCTGAGTTCTCATCTTCGGTCTACTGGATATTCACGATTCTTAAACACGAACCTTGACGCAATTATGCTTCATACTAAGTAACTATCAATGCTCATTTCCAAAAACGAATTCATCTCCAAGGTCAGAATAACCCTTTGATGTGTAATCCTCTGCCACCACACGGTGGTTGTGGGATTACCACAACCCGCTGCAATCGAGGATCGCTCGAGAGTACATCAATTTTCCGATGGCCCATAGCAAATACCAAAATGAGCCTCGACGATACCTCCCTATTAAACATGACATCACCGCTGTTTCGAAAGTTCTTATAATGTAAACCTGTCATACTCACAGTAGCGCACGTGTGTAAGTTGGAGTCCATGCTATTAAAATGTAAGACCCCAAAAAGAAACATCTCCGTCAAGGAAATACTGCTACGCTCCTCGGAAAGCATTTCATATTAGTGAAATACACAAGTCAACATGCCAGGTGGCAAAACTCGATATTTCAAGGTGAATTGAAAAGTAACTTGTCTGAACGAACTAAAACGCATCTACCGAAAAATATTAATGAACTATGGAAATTGCAAATGTGCTTACCGCCGGTGTAGATAAAATCAATCAACTGAGTGAGGGCGGCTTCATCCACTCCTTGGATTTGCACGCAAGGCAACCGAGCCTCAGCCATTGGACCGGTAAACATTGCATAAAAGTACTGCGAACTAGAAGCGAGTACATTCCGATGGACGGGTAACTTTGTGGAGCCCGCCTGAAGCACGACATCACAGAATTGTCCAGTTCTAGATGAACAAGGATTACTCATATATCAATACCTAAAGCAACATTAGCGGTGGATTTTTACTGACGACAGTGAGGTGTCATCTAGGTCGAGGGAAGGAAACCCAAGTTAACAGAAAGCTGTGACAGCGTTAGCCACAGCCGTGGTTGGTACTGATGCATCACTGTCATACAACCATAAAAATAAGCAAATAAGTGAAGAAAAGGGATAGGACTTAATTGAAAAAGTCCGTGTATAAACAGATATAATCAACATTGAGGTGCACAAACTTTGCAGGCAAGCAGTGAAGTTACAAGTAATATTAAGGCGACATCGACCAGGCAACTTATTTGAGGTTTTCTATATCCCATTGAGTCTTTACTTAGTCAGGTCGAACAGCATAAAATATCATACTACTGAGTCTGGTTACCCACCAATCCCCGTAACTGCTTCAGTCAGAGGTCAGGTAGGCCAACGGGTCTTGAACAGAGGAAGTAAACACCAAATACGCTTTCAAATTTACAGGTAGCCGTTTGCTTAATAAAGAAAAAATCACAACCATTTACATAGCGATTCGCAACATGAGCGCCATTGGCTTCTATTCTTCGCCATATCAAACAGCGTCCTCAACCAACGGGGTTCTTCATCCTTCGGATCCCAGGTAGGAAGCCTGGAGCGCTCTACTGAAGCAAGTTTCAGCATGAGTGCCCTCATACCCAAGTCATATGCTGACCACCGAGCTGCTGCATCCACCCTAGCCCATAACCCATAAACAAGGCATGATGTGACAGGCGGTGAGTTGACATTAGTAAGATGTGACTAAGCCAACGAAATCTATGAGACGAGATCGGTATGCTTAAGGGTCGACAGAATTTATCCGTACTGAGGACACGTGAGTGAACTTCGGTCACTGTTGACGCGGTGTTCCCACCAGACGCTGAAAATGCTTCGGAGACATCGGTGGTTGACAACGGATACTCTATTAACATCCTCATCTCGAACGGACTGGGTTACGAAACCGTACAATAGAGCTGCCCTCAAAGTGGCTTGGTGCACACGGTCATTAACAAAAAGACTGATATCACGCAGAGGCCATTCAAGCCTTAGGTATACGACATATGATTTCAGCGGACATCCTACCAGCACTGATGCAGCTCCCAAAAGACGAATTTTCGACTATCTCCAACGGTTCATTCACAAAGGTGGGAGTAGGTGCAGAGTCCTGCCAATCGTGTGACAGCACACTACACTTGATAAGTACAAAGGCCAAATCAAACTGAGGAAATGAGGCCTTTAATCTGTTTAAAATGCTATGGGTTCCACGTGAGCCTTCGCAGAATACGGAGATGTCATCTGTATATTCTCTGTCTCGAAGTCGAGTGCCTGGGGGCAGTTGCACATCATCATATTCGCAGTCTGCCAGAGCACACTTTAAGATCTCGTCTGCAGCGAAGAACAGGAAAGAGAGACTGGACAACCTTGCTGCACCCCATCTGGGAAGCTAAAGGTACGCGATACGCTGTCATAAGTCCTAACCTGGCCCGAGGTCTAACAGTCGATTGCTTTCAAGACACACGCAAACTTCTCAGGCACACCGTTCCTCGATAGACAGTTCCATAATGCAGCTCTGTCAACGGAATTAAAGGCTCCTTAGATGTCTTTTCATATGAATGGCGGAGTTCAACTATCTGGCGAGATGGGAAAAT
>JTDE01003158.1:30030-53230 GCA_014338405.1 Paragonimus skrjabini miyazakii | reverse complement strand
TATATATATATATATATATATATATATATATATATATATGGAAGATCCGCCCAACATCTCCACCTTAAGCGAAGGAAAATGAGCAAGATGGAAAGTAATATGAGCACGAAGGATGGACACTCACCGTGGCATCAGAGACAGCAGAACCCGAGTTCCTAACATGACGGCGTGTATTTCGCATAGGAAAACGGACGGCAAATGAAGAACTGTTGTCAGCAACCGACCTGACAGTGGTTGAACTCTCAGAGTTTGTTGCAAGCCCAAAGACCGTAGACTGAATTGCCGGCCACCCGATATCAATCTGATCAGAGTGAGAAGACAAGTCTTGAGAAGCAGTGGTATACGCGACCGTAATCGCAGTAGTATCAACGCTTCCCGTACGAGATGTAGAGGAGATGCAATCAACGCGAGCAGCCGAATCCGCACAGTTATCAATTAACAGACCTGTCACGACCCCGTCGGAGACTGGCCGTTCTCGATTGAACGAACGAGAAGCACAAGTGACAGGATGCACTGTCTGGCAAGTGGACGAGTTGGTTTGTTCTACAGAAGTACGAACAGGCAGAGCAGGAAATTCATCTAAATCGCTGGAGCCTTCTGCCATCGCAAGGGGTACTGAGTGAGCGGTAGTAGACTCACCAGCTAATGATGTATCCAGCCGAAGAGAAGCGAACCGCAAGAGATGCGACAAATTAGTGTCTTGACTACCCAGCTCATTGATGGTGTCTTGCGTCGTCACTCCGCTAATCGTGCGGTAGCGACCAACCAAACTGTTGTTACTACTGCTACTGCTCAATGCCGTATCAGTATATTGATTAGGACGGATAGTACGGAGCGTGCGACGTGTCGCCGATGTTCGTGGCCGTGCTTGTATCCGTTCCCTGTTGGTGGAGCTCCGCAGGCGTCCACTTATTCCAGAAGATCCTCCGATGGTAGTATAAGAGGATGTCCGAGTGGCCGAACTAGGTCCCACGCTCACTGCATGCTCGGTGCCAGCACTTGCCATCTGCTGAGTAGATTCGGTGCTCAAGAACGACGGACTGGATTGCTCCAGCATAGCAGAACGATCGACATCGCCGAATGGCGGCTGACTCCGACTCCGCCAAGACAAACGAATCGGAAGTGTACTGGGATTGGAAGTAATCAACCCGCCGGAATTGAGGCCGGACCCATGATGGTAGCGGGACCGGTTCGAACTTGTGCCCGGATCACTGATCGGATAGAGAGTGCCGGTATCGTCGGAGGAGAAACGAGACGATCGACTAGATCCGGCAGGCTGAAACGCGGAAACAATAAAAACAACCTCGAAAGTGAAAGGCGTAAATGCAAAATAAGTAAAAACCGAAAAACTCCAGTGTACATTAATGAAACATTTACCAGGGAGATGGACTGTCTCACTTGCAATTAGACCGACGGTGTGCACAGTGTAAATACTGTGAAGTCAGTTGAGTTTAACAGCAGAATCTTCATTAATTATGTTCCATTGCCCATCTCCGGTATCCACGCTGGGACCCCCTTTTCATTAATGACTACATTGTAAGACAGATGAACCAGCTACTGACAAATATAATATAGCGTGGTCTCTCAGAACAGGATCCATTCAAGAGGAAGGCCAAAATGGCAACCGCCCGAAAGTAGACGCTTGCGGTGCGGGGGTTCCATAATTTGTCAATACTTAGTAAACCTTAACCCAAAAATTAGAAGACAGATACTTTCTTGAAAAAGTCTGCGATTTCTTCATTGTCTTCTAAAAGTCCCCGTTCCGAGATTGCTGGTTTCTACATCTGAAATTAAGTTGGTAGCCGAAAACCAAGCAACATGTAGTAGATACTTGTAAAAGTTATGTGAATCGTTTTTCGTTGGCAACTCTAAACACATACACACACAGTTTGTCGTTGGTTTATTAATTGGCGGCAGCTCCACGCTCCAGTTACCTACTGTCCATCGATAACTGCGATTGTTCTTGGAACGTTCGCAACTTGAGTCTTCCCGAATCCAGGATTTTGAGAAAAAAGGTCTTGGTAAATTTCTAATTAACTCGCATTCACTGTTTCAGCCCAGCCTTCCAAATATAGCATGTGATCTCCATAGCGTAAGCAACCAGTTAGCACTTGCCGGTAACATCTTAACAGGATGACGATCTTCACATTGTCTGGCTGATTGAAGAAACACCAGTAGAATGCCACAGTAGTTTGGAAGGGCCCTTGAGCGTCCATGTGCATAACACATCTTGACGGGTACAGCTCGTTAGCCTCACATAAAATACACGGCAAAGACGAAGTTGACCCGACAGTTTGTTTAGTTGCACTAGCTGTGTGCTGATTCACACCAACGGTACGATCCCTTCAAGATCCTGTGAAGGTCTAAGTACGATAACTTTGTGAAGTCTGATTTTAGACGAGGCATAAGTGAAACAAACTCCCCGTTTATTCAACTGCCAACCGGTTCAGTGGTTACTTCATCCCGCAAGCAGTATAGGTCATTACCACGATTAGTGAAACCAATGTAGGTGGTCACTAAACATGTCGACTGCAAATAGGATTTGTTGGCTGATAACTACGAAACTGAAGACGTTCGCTGTTGGAAATTGAGGACTGGCCTCTCGAAAGATGACAAGTGATCCTTGTTGGGTGACCACTGAACATTGACACAAATAAAGAAACCGCGTGCCATTCAATACGACAGAACAAGCGAAAATAAAAAGAGCCAACGGAAACCATAATAAATGGATAAGATTTGAAAATCAAATTATCTCATTTCCCGGGCCGTCTCGTTGCCTTTTTCTCACAGAGTGCCATTTGTGTTTGATGCGCAAGCTAGTAACTGTTCATCTCTGACAAATTTCGTGAGACTACAAAACGGTGCCGTCAAATAACGAACGGATCAGGTAATCAGTGAATGAGTATATCAGTGTATGTTTGTGCATCAAAGCTTTACACTGAACAACAGCATATTTAGACTGTCTGGCAGAATCCAGAAAACCTCTATTCACATTCAGATAACCTAAGCACGAGTTCAAAAGGCAGTCACTTACTTCCATTCGGAAATCACACCCAAAGTTAAACTGGTCACTACGAGCTTATCACTTGGAATCCGATTGGCAATGGCATGGAAGCAGAGTTGTTTATTCACTTACTCCAACAAACATCACGCTTTCACAGTATAAAGGGGACAACGGCACTCTTCAATATCACCGTTATCACTGATATCCGTAACAAAAAGTCAGCGTGTTCCTCAACATAACGGTAACCATAAACACCATTCTGTATTGATGTTTTTTGGGCACACCACTGTAACTAAGCTGTGGCTGAATATCACGCACCGGTGTGTGCTGCTCAGCGTATACAAAAACGCCTACCAGTCACCGGGACAAATCGATCAGATACTCTCTACCGGCCAACTCGGTTGTCTCATGACATCATCTGCTACTCCTGACCCATGCCTCTGTCTTAACATGGTGATCAGATTTGCGCACTGCAGCCAGCCGCAGAATAATGCTGATTAGGACTACGGTTCTTCCACGAACAATTATGTCAGACAGGCCAAAGGGTAGCAGTCAGAAGAAAAGGAGATACAATAATTAATAAAGTTGAATATCACATCATCATCATAACAGCCATGAGCAGGACCAAAATGTACCATGTGGTTTCACCCAACTGTTGGTGGTCACAGTATATAACGTCCGGTACGGGAAACTCTCACCTGGCATACGAAGTACGTGACCCAACCATCACAGGCTATGCACCGTGATTAGTTGGCCAATAGATCGCGCGTCCCAAGCGCTCCGGAATACGCGTTGGCGAACGGCCATATTGCTCACGCGATCAGTCCACTTAATATATGCCAATTGGCAGAGACAACGATGGTCAAACACAGCAAGCCTGTTGATATCTTCTTTGTGAGTAGGCCACCTTTCCGAAACATAAAGCAAAATGGAACGCACACAGGCATTATATACCCGTCCTTTCAGCAACAACCGGACGTCTTTTCGACGCCAGAGATAACACAGTTTGGCAAAGGCAAGGCGTGTCTTTGCTATCCTTGCTGATATCTCATCAGCAATATTACAAGCTGATGAGATAGTGCTACCCAAGTATGTGAAACTGTTCACAGTCTCAAGCGGATTACCTGCAATAAAGAAAGTAGGAGTGGAAATCCCTCAGTCTTGAAGCAGCACTTTGTACTTTGAAGGTGCAAAGCGTATTCCATACAAACCATCCCGGTCACTATGGTTGAGGCCGAATGTCACAACACTGAACACATAGGAGTGCCAAAGCAGCGAGGCACGATTCTATGAGCATATAGCGAAACGAGCTTTGTAACTGCGGCACTGCTGCCTCCAGAATAAGGAAGAAGGGGGCAGGGAAAGAACCCACTAAAAAAGAGCACCCCGAACATCCACTCTTTGGCGAATAGATCAGCAACCTACTCTAACCAGCATCATTTCGAGGCTGGAGTGCGCTGTGCTGTGTCTCCAAAATGCATCTTTACGATCCTGGTATTGTCTTTCACTTGGTTTCGCCCCAAGATAATATTACGGGTTTGCGGTTCTTCTACAGAGAGTTTGCTGACGATAAAACTGAATCTCGCTTTCAGGTTGAGGGAAGGAATTGCGCTGAGCTGTAAGGCAGGGCAAACCCTGGTCAACAGGATGCCAATGACTTGTCGTCTACATGTCATCATACAGCCCTCCGACCGAAGTCTGCCAACATACACACCATCATATATACATATATACACCATCATGTGCAACTCAACCATGAACACAAATTGAACATATAACCGTTAGCTACTGGTGGTGCCACTTCACCTTGGGGAAACTACATTCACTCAGATCATGCCGATATTCGTGCCCGTCTTTCTTCACTCACTGCACAGAGATTATCTGCTTACACCGACAAAGTTCTCAGTGCAAATTCGGCGACGACTGTGCACCAAACGTCTGTCAACCACCTGGGATGGTTAAACTGCTCGGGTCACAACGGTGGAATGACCAAAACGAGCACCGAGCGAAAACCTCAATGGCTATACGAACCTCTTGTGAAGAGATTTATTACAAAGAAACACTACAACTACGACAGAAGTGTATTTTGCTGATTCAGCAGGACGTCGATCGATGCTCCCTGATTCCGATTATGACAATGATCACCGGGAATAGAAACGCCAGTTTACGAAGAATTCGCGTAAGGACCGTGAGGCTTATTTCCTTGTGCGAGCCAAAACGGTGTAGTGTGCACTTTTATCAGGGAACAACCGAATGCCGCTCTCCTTGATTCGTGGACGCACTGTCCGTGGGCAAGATGTTAGTGATATATGTGAAAAAGGTAGCTCAGGAACTTACAGCTTGTGGTGACTTGATAGATGAACCGAGCACTTCGAAGAACAGTTCAACTAGCTTATAACAGTTTATTCGGTTGTGGATGATGGAGATTGAGTAGGTAGTTATGACATTGCAGACTGTCCTCCATCGGAGGTGGGTTTGTGTTGTGGCCGCGTTCTCACGGTTGCAGCTGGTCCATGTACTTCTATGCAATCGCTCGTTCACACGTTCGTCTAACCGGCTGTTGGTAGACTGGCCACATTGAATCAATAGGTTTCCTCTTTCTGACTGGTTGTTTTTCAAGCCGGTCACATTTATGCATAACGTGACATTCGCTTGATCACGGACATAGTGACGTAAACCGGTGTACGCTCTCACACGATATTCTGATTTCACACGGTTGGTAAGGTTATAACACCTTGGAGCCTAACTTACTGAAACGTAATAAAGTCTCAATTCCGGATTTTGTTTCACAGGCCCCCTTCAAGGATGGCAGCGGAAGATTGCTGTCTGAACTGTCTGCACTCCCGCGTTACTTTTGGTAAGCTGAAGAGGTACCTCATGACTTTGGCTTGTAAACAGTCATTCCTATCTTCCGTAAAGGTGCTACGACAACCACGGCAGTGTTAGCCGTCTCTATTGCATTCAGGCTACTCACGGGTCTCACAGTGCAGCGGATTTCGGAACTCAGAGAGAACCACATAACAGGACAAGCAGGTTTCCGGTCTGGTCGCCAGTGTGTCGCTCATATATTCACCTTGCGTCAGAAACTTAAACATCTGCACTCCTTCCCATAGCCGGAAACTATAGAACTTTTGGTCATAGTAATTGCTGTTGATTCGGTTGCCCGACACGTTCCCTAGGGCTGTTTCCATTACGGAGGAGTCCTAATGAAGTACGTCAGCTTGTTAAAATCGTTATTTGTCCGTTCTCAGTAGGGAGTGCGCATTTATGGGCGACGATTCCGAGCGTTATCCGCGCCACGTGGCGTCCGGCAAAGGTGCCCAATCTTCCTCTTCCTGTTCAACTCTGTGAAGGACGATATTTTGGAAAGAACACTCAGACGTTCCGAAAATTTCAGAGTGAAACTTCCATCAGGTAGTAAACTGACTGACACTGAACGTGCAGACAACATTGCTGTACTTAATTCTTATACAAAGAACATGCAAACTATACTGATTCGTACAAATGATATAGCCGATCTGAATGGAGTGTACGTTGTACCTTCAGTGTGTGGTTTGTTATTACAAGATTGGTCTGGCGCTGATCCAATTTTCCTTGTTGCTAACAGAATACTGGAGACTATCGAACACTTCGCCTACCCGAGTATGGTCAACTTGTCAGCCTGTAGTATTTCTGACGAAGTGTTCGCGAGGACAGCGAAGTCACGTAATGCATTCGACAACTCACGTCACTTGTGGCCTCGCAAGGACGTCCAATTGTCGATTACAAACAGAGTTTACAACACGTGTACGGTCAGTTTTGGCCTATGGATCAGAGAATTGGCCCATTCATGCCAGAGATGCGTGCAGAATCTCGGCATATGATCACCGTTGTCTCTGCCAGTTAACATGTACCGCGCATGGGCTGATTATGAGAGCAACGCGACAGTTCGTTGGCGCGTGTTCGGGGAATGTGCAAGTTGGCAGCCTTTAACCGAGATAGTGAAGATGCACAGTCTTCACTAGTTGGATCATGTACTCCGCATCAGCCTCACTGCGTATAATTCGGTGTGGCCGGTGGCTGCCTGAAAAAATCACATGGCAGGCAAGCGATGACGTGGTCACAGCCCATGAAAGTCTTGATCCTCCAGCTAATCAAGGTTGGTAAGTACGCCCACTTCGTTGGGTAGTTTCTGATCATCCCTACCGCTGTCCGAAAACACCATCTGGCGTGGCATTCTGTCGCAATCAGCTGCGTGCCTGTATGTGCAAGCTTGTTGAGTCTTCTTTTCCGTAAAACTCAACTATTTTTGTCCGCTTACGTTTTTTCCATTATTATTCTTTGTTATAGATTTGTACGTATTTATTACTCTGCAACCTCGTGGACGACCATCGGGACCAACGGAAACCCAAACCATTATGTGATAGATGACCAAATTGGGGACGCGACTATTCCAATACTCGGTAGAATATCTCAACGCGGTGAAATGACCAAAGCCTGCAGCGAGTAGAATGCGGACAACATGAGTGACCGGGCCAGCCATCGCTCATCGAAATGAAACCAGTGAGATCGGACGAAGAATGACAAACAAAAACCGACTACAGAAAGCGTCAGCCAAACAAATCAGTCAGAAGTGCACACGACGTCCAAGTGAAAATCGCCGCCACGTTATGAACTGAAATTCGGGTTCATAAACACAAGCGCGCAGGTACAATAAAGATTGTACTCTACTGAACGACTTTTTATAACAATTGTACCAACGGGTACTACTTAACGTTGAAAATGATTGACTGGTTGATATTGTATCTCAAAAGTCTCGGACACTCATCAGTAGCGGTCAGTTGGCAAATTATCAATGGTGGTATCTGAAGAACGAATGCCAAAAGGTTGAATTAAAATCGATAAATATTTGACAGTGAAACACACTGAGATGATGGAGCATCGTTGAACTGATGTAGTTTCGAACTGTGGATATCCTGCCAATTAATGAGTTACTGTAGCAATCCAAGCGCGCTCCGTTTTTGTGCATAGGTAGAGTCCCACTCTCAGATCTAGCTAACAGGGGGAATTGAAAAAACTATCGACAGCAAACTATAAATTCCCACTATGCTGAGATTAGGATACGCTGAATTATTTGGTTATCAGAGTTGCAACCAGGAGGGTCCACCACGACAATTCATTGTATTTTTCCTCTCAATCACACTAATGTTCGTTTGGTCAGTTAGGGAACAAAAACATTTTCCGGTACACAACCTTGTCACACATCATTATCGTGCAAGGACACACCCACCTCGGATTGCCAGTTTGCTCTCGATAATGTGACGGAGTCAAGAAATGACAGTTCATGATGCCAGCCCTCAACAGACGTTCCACTGTGCCCGGTTCCGTCTGTTTTTGGACTCAGCAGGTAAACTTAATGTGAACGAGGTACTAACCGCTAAAACTTTGTGTTACATCGGGCCACCAGTTCCATGAACATCGACTGAGGATTAGGTTGAACAGATTACGGGCTTCACATAGTCGAGTGATTTTAGCACTCCTACGCAGACTAGATGCTACGCGGTTGCCTAAACGTGACCAACATACAAAATAGTCACAGCTGACGACAGCTACTTCAAGCTGTCAACGAGTGCTGACGTAAAGCGATTAATTCTACTAAACTGCCTTCGGTAATTCAAAACGTCACGTTTATTATGAAGGCTGTAAAAATATGTGAGACGTCATCCACCGGAGAGCATGAAGCAACATGTTTGGCTCGTACTGTAGTATACTATATTAATAAATTATGCCCATGACCTTCACATACACCAAAAATCAAAACGACTTCGAGAGTATGCTTTCTTAATTTAAAAAAATGGCATTTTGGAACAGAACACTGAGAGTCAAGTATCACCAATGACATTTTTCAAACTGAAACGACCTCTGTCAGGTTTTACTTACTTCACCCACTTAGGAATCACAACAGTCAGAAAGGCACCGAGCTAACCTAAAGAATAACAAACCGATTTTATTGCAAAAAACCGGAACCAAAGTGAAAGAAATCACCACGAAGAAGACCGAGTGGAAAGAAATTCTCATCTACATGTAACAATGGCGGCTACCGGTTCAAATCTCACACCAAGTGGAAACGTTGAAAATAAAATGAGTGTACTGTTCACTTAAATGTACATTGGGTTACATGTACCTCAAGTAAACTAAGTAGACAGACACTTAACATAGTTCCGTATAGTATACATAACCTCACGCCCGAAATTAGATCACGTGTTAAGTATGAGATTATTTTTAACGCTCTACATATCTTCAAAATTTATCATAAAATGCTGACAGCTTTATCATTTTCTTGGAGGAAAAACACAATAAATAAAAATATCGGCTAACGAAGCCTGAGTATTTTGGCAAACAAAATCATGCTGGCTGCCGTTTGTGTGTGCAGGTAAGATGGATGATAATACACAATCAAACCGGAAAACCAAAACACATTTAGCTATCAGTGAAGCCGCATGTAAAATGTAGACATGTATTTATATGTACAACGGATCATAACAAAAACCGCGTAAATATAGCGGAAAAATGTACAGTAGCCTCAGAAATCGATGGTCATACGGACGCGAATCACTCTATCAGAAGGCCGAAGGTGATCACAGAACGAATGGAAACGGGAAGCCAAAAGCATAAATCCCACCGAGCGCGTCTGAAGTAGAAAGCGATACATCAGGCGCAAGTGAGTAAGGTACAGGCAACCTGGGACGACATCCGTAGTATGATTAGAAATGATGGTCATACAGAAACAGGAGCCGCAGTTCTGGGAACAAATGCAACATCAAAAACCGCACGTAATATCAAAGTTATTTCGGTGGTCAACAGGAAAAGCTGCGAAAATAACCATGATGTGAAACACGCAGAAAGAACGAGAAGGCAGGCATAATTAGTTGCGGTGATTCCGTCGGGAATCATCAGATCATTGCAGACGGTAGGGCCTAACTGCCGTAAAACCAAGAAAAGAAAAACAAAGCCGAGATTACAAACAAGGAGAGAGAGAAAGATGGGACCCACTTCCAACCAGGACCTTAAGTTTAGTACACACGAGTAGCATCAAGCTATATATGACTTGAAAACAGACAACCAAGTTGAAAGTGAGATAAAGGCGAAACCTATAAAGCAACTTCCTCACAGTGTTCACTGCATGGACAACTCAGTCAAGCACAGACAATGATAAGGCCATTGCACTCGATTATCTGCCACTTCTTTTGAAGTTTTTAGCGACAATTTATGCGGGTTACGAGGGTCCTAATTTTGGAAACAAACACTACCTACGGTGACTAACCTATTACTGGCTGTCTTTTTTATTAACCATATAACCATTTGTGCATCTCATACTGAAAACAATTCGGCATTTGAGGTTCACAACAATAATACAATGATCAGCCGGTTATGACAACAAGTTGTGACAGTGCGATTTGTGCTGTCAAAACAAAAAGTATTAGGCAGTAAAAAGACAAATGCTGATCCTGGGACGGTTGTCTTCGATGTGTGATCCCATAATAAGCATTGAGCAAAAGTCAACTGAATGCCTACGACGTTTAGATGAAGACAATCCAAAACACACGATGGGTTGTCGACATTAGAGCAAGTGTTACCACTAACTTCTAACAAACTGATAGTCAATATTTTCAGTTTGAGACATCAGCAGACGCTGCTAAAGAAAACAAATGCACTGTACCTGAGATCAAACCGATCAGATGAAACTAACTAAAAAACAGCACTCGAAATAGTATGGGTTTGAAGTCATGAGGCAAAACAAACATTTTATTTAGATACTTCATTGTGAGCCATTATAAACAAGCCAGTCAAGTCTGCAAAAAGTTGCACTGAGAAAAACGTAAAATACTGAATACCAGGAACAATTGTTTCATCGCCGCAATACAAGAGGTAAACCATGGTTATCTATGTATCGTACACTGATTGATTCTGCTAGATTCATGTGGTAGTCAGGTACGTGTACAGTTTCAATAAGCTTCGAGATCTTTCTACATGTTCCTTTCGTTTCAAGCCACAAGATTTTCCATCACATATTAAAGCCATTCATTTTAGTGCATTAGAATTTCCACTCTGGATATGACAGCAGGAATGCGATTGAACCAGCTAACCCAATGAAGTGGATAGTCTTAGTTAGCGCAATTCGCATTGGTTAGTTTGACCAAAGAAGCGGTACGACATATTTGGGGCTTTGCTTAATGAGAACAGGGTTAGCGGTCAAAATGGAACACAGATTTTCCGATCCGGTTCCTACTAATCCACCAAACTGCGAGTCGTAGTGGTTCATTTGACCGATAAAACGTTGCAATTGGTTAGTGACGTCTGTGGATCTCACATCCAAGTGAGCTTGCAGGTCGTGGTAGATTTTAAGGTATAATGTGAGAGTGAACCAGTTTGTGAAAATATTTTTATTTTTCTGGTATGTATGGCTGGTGGATGTACTATTGAAGCATTCGAAAAGGACGATGACTGACATACGGTTTCTCTTCCGAACGGAGTCAGATGCAACACCGCTTGCAAGTGGCTTCATGCGGGTTGTATCAGTTATGAATCTCAGCCGTGCAGACGACAGAAAATCAGGATCCTACCGGAAATAGAATGGAATGGATTTCCGTGAACCAAACGATTGCACTGTAAATTTTGGGACTGCGTACCAAAGCTGAGTTTCAGAAGAGTTTATCGACCATAATGATTAGTCGATACTAAGACGGTCGGTGAATAGCTGTCGGGAGACCGTGTAAAATAGCTGAACTTTCGGCGACAGTTCGCTTATCGACTGATGAAGAGTTATGCAATTTTAAAGGCAATTTGCTGGATCGATGGGAAGAATTTCAACCTGTTCTGTACAATAGGGACGTTCGTGGGCATGCGTTCCGTAACAAACAGACATAATATTCATTTGACTGTAATCATGACATCAAATTCGATAGTAGGCTGTATGACGAGAAGGAGAGCATACAGCAGCAATGATTGCGAGGGATGACTGCGAACTATGCTAGATCAGATAAAGATCAGTACACCTATGTCAGAAATTGGTTCCGATATGCGACAGCAAGCCTTGTCATATTGATCTGGAAAGTGTGTATTGTTGAACAGTGATCATAATGAAGAACTCTTACGACTGACGCACTATTCATCAATGTTGAATCCGACTGAGAACGTCTGGAGAATGATGAAAACAAGGGTTAACAAACAACTGCCGGTGTACCACGAGACGATAGTAAACAGAGATTCTCAGGATGTGCTTAATCAATGGGAGTGGAGAATGCAAATTCTGGAACCTATGGCATGTGCAAAGTCACTGGAGACCGGTGCGCTAGCTTCGTTGGTCATGCTGAACGACGTTGTATGCAAGTAATGAATGGTGAAATTGTGGAGTCACAACCATGAACTCACACATTCTCCGTGAATGAACACAGCTCCATTCAGAGGAATCACAAACTATTTTATACTTCCTAATTATTGGAAGCTGATCCTGATGAAGCTAATACGTAGCTTATGATTGGGCCTATACAACGTCCGATTCTTGTTTTTCACTTGAACGCTTGAGGGCAAATAAGCTGCCTGCATATTTTCCACAACCTAATGTTTTACGTCCACGACTGTAAAGAGTAAATGAACCGTTAGTGTCTCACGATCTAGGCCTGATGACCTCGGTCATGATTTGTAAGTTAATCGCATACACTTGTACCCTACTTCAATAACACTTCAATAACTCAGTCGATAATGACAATCGTATGCACGTAAACAAAGATGCAACGAGTCGGTTGCTATAGTCGTGCTCCTCTTAGTGTCGGGTCTGAGCCGGATGATAGTCAGTGCACACTGACCCTGATTATTCGTTTGGTCTAACACTATGCTGGGCACAACGTATGTCCTACGGAACCTGATTGCTGGAAATCATCTTACCTATTATTTTTCTAACGGTTTTGTGCATAGTGACATCCAAGGACGGACACATATTGTTGCAACCGTAAATGATGCGTGGCCTGCAAATTCGCTTATTACACGAACTCTCGTAAAGGTTATGTTAAAACATGAGACCACGAACAGGTACACCCATTTGCACGGCTGTCGTTCATTCACACACATTAGGCAGCAGTACGTCGCCATTCGCTCTGGTGGCACTTCTCCCGTACTGTGTGCACACTGTTCCGATAGTCGCTTCTGGCGTTGAAGTTTGCCCTTCAGTTTCTGAATATCGCTTGTGAGTAGTATACTACCCACAAACGAAACTGCCTTTTATACAACAATATGACCAAAGTAAAATTCGACTGATGAGTGACGAAGTTGTGTGACTGATCCCAATCGAGGCGTCGATTACTGCTGAGATTTTCCAGCGACCAACAATATCACACTATTGTCTTTTATCTATTACTTCCCTATTCGCATGTTACTGTTGGAAAAGAAACAATATGATTAAATCATTTCGCTCTGTTACTACGAACGTCGTTTATTAGTCAACATGAATGCAGTCCGTCATACGCTCATTGGCATAGCATCTGGAGCCTGCCCCGAAGAAAGTTACCGACCCCGGATCTAGCGCGTAAATGGAAACAACCATTAATTGATCAAAAATGCTCATAAAACGGTTTAGTTTATTAAACTAAAGCCATGGGATTTATCCTGCAACTTCGGCAAGTTTCGGTAAAACCGATATGTGAATCTGGCACTTCCTACCCTCGGTTGAAAAAGTCATCCACCTATAATAAAATGCAATACTATGTTCTAATTCAGCAAACTAATTGAGCAACACAATATTTGATCAAACCAAAGCAATGACGCCAGCTAGAAAAGGCAGTCAAAACTATAAAAAGGATTGCAAACGAGAACCACCATACAGCTGAGTGAAAGACCTTGAGCAGTACTACTCTGTAATGAGTGGCGTGATATCAAACGGTTTACGCTAATCAGCAGACTTGTAACCCGACGATACGTCAGTGTTTGGCAGAACAGTGATAAGCACTTATTAAATTAAATAAGACATTTGCGTAATCCACATTCAACGACTTTTCCGTTGAAGTAATTTTCTACCTATGACATCCTCTTCTAGATGAAACGAATACCCAATAAATCGCGTCCAACCGCTCTGTGAACTTGCCTACGTGTATAAGGATTTGGTAATCAAACAGTGGAGTAACCGGCAAACTCCAGCAACTGAACTCAGTCGGTTGTGTCATACTATCGTGAAAAGCCGAATTAGGTAGAATATAACTCACCCAATAACGTTTCCATTAGGCACCACTCTGGTATGTGTCAACGACAATAGAATTGTCATCAAGATATGTCGGTGAGCCGTGGCTGGATAGTGTGGAATCAGGATCGTCTAGATCATCGAAGAGACGCGGTGACTGAGACTGAGGGGACTGTATATCCGGCTCGTTGAAGTTGATCCACAAAAATGGGTCCGAGGGTTCGGGGACATCATCATCCATTCGGTGCCGTTTGGCTTCGAAATCACCGCAGTGAATCGGCAAGTCGTTCGAATCATCTGAGAAGAAATTAAGGTGCTGACTATGTTGCCAGACAGACCGATGACTTTCGTACGATGGACGGTTCCGGTGCAATTGCGAAAAATACAACGACCAGGGTAGCTCAGTCTTTAGAAGCTTCTATAACGACAAAATAAAAAAAAAATAGTGTACTGAGCTAGAGGAGACAAACCAAGCACGAGTATAAGTTTGATCGACTGGGAATAATGATCGATGCACAAGGCTGGACTGCATGAATAAGTGTACATATGGTGGTGCATCTGAAGAACACTGACTATGGACTATAGCTGATCGAGCTTTACGTCGATTTAGATTTATCGAACAAACAAATTCACTGCACCTTCCCAAAGAAAAAACGACCACTGACGAAATACAATCTCAACTGAAATGAGCAAGTAAAATAATAATCACGTGTGCGCGCTCGTACGAAAAAATTTCTACAAGACAAGCAATTCAAATTTCTAGCTTTCATGCACACACAGCAGGATAGCGGTAAACGGTCCAAAACCGAAATAGGCTCATTAAAGGAAACTGAAGCCATGGTTCTCGATCGAGAGGCTGATAATCAACACCGTCAGCACTAAACCACCTAGAGTATGGGATCGGCGGCGAAAGGAATGATAGCTACACAAGAGAACCATGTGTTCGAAACACGACAGAGCAGTCAGGAATTAAGGGCATAACGTGTAGGAACAAAGGATCCAAACAGCACAAAGCCACCGAGCGCTCTAGATAATCAAGTGTTCGAAGTTCACGCCTCCTTTGCGAATCAACTGCGACACATTAGGACAAATAATGCGCGAAATAAATGGAAGGTCATTCGTTCGGTAGCATTATTTTGGTGAGTTGTCAACACACGAAGCGTACTATTCACAAAATCATGTGACAGAATGCAACATCAGAAAGAATACAGTACAAAATAATTAGTCAACACACGCCACAGGCGTTCAAGCTGTTGGAAAAAACTTTCTCCCATTGATATTTTGTCCTTGGACTAAGAGAGTGATATCCACTATGGAATTAATGTTCAACATGTGTTTTCAATTGTGGATTAGATGAGTGAGACTCACTAATGATGCACAACGAAAGGTCAGTAATCAGGAGTTGAAGTGTTTACCCTAACTCACTATGGTATGCACACAACATCTGTTGAAATACACTGCTTGGAGTGCTCGCTAAAATAGTGTTAACTTCAGTTATCACGGTGGATTTAATCGGAAAAGGCACATGGTTGGTTACTCTACCAGCAGAATGTACCGAAGGAACAGAGACATTTTACTTCCTAAAGCTTGTTATTAGGTTAAGGAAGATTCTCTTGAAAAGTAAAAACGGAGTAGATGAAGTACACATATATGAAGACCTTGACTGCTCCATTGAGCAACGTGGGTAGGTGTCGCCTGCCTGGCTGGGGTCCTCATGATCATTCAAACCGCTTGTTAGAGACGCTATCCGAGATCGCGATGTGTCGCAGTCAGTGGCGTACTCGTATCCATTCCATTTCCGCTTCTTCCTCTTAGTCTTTTCTCAATAATTTTCACCCTTCTTAGTAACGTTTTCTTCTAGGATATTCCACGTCACTGTTGAGGTGAGCGGCGGCCCGAGCCACAGTACCTATTGGTCAGGCTAATGGCTGTTATGATGATGATGATGATGATGATGAATGAAACCAATGTAGGTGGGGAAACTCGTTCAATCATTTGAGGCTCGAATATGTCGTGTAAACTTTATTTTCTGACATGTATCCCATTTCTATCCAAACAATGGTTTTGACATAAAAAGGAAATATTTTGAATCAATCAACCTAATGCCTTGGTTTTAACTTCAAATAAACCATATCAAATTAGACGGTTTTTTCACCGAAAACAGAAATGGTAAAGGATGCTTCTGAGAGAATAGTGGATCATTAAAATGCTTTACGAATAACATGCAAGTAAGGTGTTTTATTTTTATAAATAATAATAATTCACAAAAATATAAGTCATGAGAACAACGAAATAGCAAACATGACCCAGGTTTTTGTGTTACACCACTATGCTATAAGTGCAACAACACAAATATGCAAAAGAAAACAGTGGCCGAAGCCAGTAGGGAAAACGAGGGAAAACGATTGCGGATTGAGTGTTTGATAATAGTTAGGCAAGTTTTGCCCTAAATTGTAAAACTAATTGATTGTAGGCTCAAGGATGCTAAATGTCCGCAATAACTTCTTCTGAACGATTAGGTTGGGGTTGTGTAATCTTACGCTAATAGTTCCAGTATGAGTCAACATTCAGAATCTCACCAACTTGGTTGTAGAACATGAAATTTTGTGTTCAAGTTGTGTCATGATACTGGGGAGCGACAGAAAACTAACGTACAACTGAGCTGTAAAGTAGGTTGTTTCCTTTGAGATTTTAAACTTTCTCATGATAACCGAATGGGGGAAAAACCGGACTTCAGCTGGATTCGAATCAGAATGCTCAGATGAAGCAAGCTGAGCTCAGAAGCTTCGTAGCTAGGCTGGTAGAGTACTTGCCGCATCCGGACATCCCGTTTCTGTCGCTCGTTCAAATCCAACCGAAGTTCAGATCTCTCGCAATTGGGTCTCTTCCAGATTATGAAATCTGTTAAACTATATCACAGATACAAATGCTATTAAGAGAACGTGACGTAGGTTTCAGCATGGTCGTTTGTATCGCTTTCTAAATGAAACGTATTACACAGCCATTCTCTATGAACGCATCTTGTAAACAGTTCACCTCCGACTGCAGTGTTACCGGCATAGATCTCTAACACTCGTATCGACAGACATCGCGTGGGATTTCTGTTTTGATTAAACAGAACGAAACTGTTGAACTAAATGCACTAATGACTCCAAATCTGCTTTCTGTGTACTTTTGGTTAGAACGAATCATCCTATCCTCACGAGCCAACACGAATAAAATTTATATAACCGTCACACTGTTTGGTGAGCGTGCTGTTACTATAGGTTAAGTTGAAAGCCTACAAAATACTGCTCAAACTAATATCCTCAGCGTGAGGCCCATGAAGCATTAATTGTCCAATGACCACCGATTACCATCCTGTTTGTTCATAAAAATGTCGACTAACTGGGAACTCAAAAATGAGTTCATTCCTTTGACTATGGATAACGTTGTCAAACGAAAACTGGGCGTTAATTTTGTAAAGCATTGGCTGTTGTTTAGCTCACCTTTAAAGATATCCACATCTCCAGCTATGTTCGGCAGAATCGCGCTGATGACATATTGTCTTTTGTGGATGTCGAGCTAGAACTTTTGTTAAGGGTTTAGATTTAGGTCTTCCTACAAATTCAACAACTAAAACATGTTCCAAAACTATATTTTATGATTTCCAACGTGATGGGTTCAAGAACACTGACGATCCATTTGTCTAGAGAATGATAGGACAAATTGAACATGTCTAAGCAAAGGCATATCCATATTGTGTACCTTGAGCAGACTGCATAACCCAGAGGGTGTAAATCTGATAGGATTAATGTGCTAAAAAGTAGCTGTCAACAATTCTGTTCTGTACTACTTTGCGTTAAGTTTTGGTTACCGCTTCACTAATGTCAGTGGCTTGTCATTCTTCCCTTGAGGAATTTCAAACTACCATCCAGTATATTCTTCATTTTGGCAGCATAAAAAGGTTTAGCTAATAAAACGACTCATGTTTCATCATCTGGCTCGGAAAGTGTAACAAATAACTGGGTGTCTAGATGTTGCTTGGATAAGAGACGTCATGGTTGAGGTGTGTATTTTGGATAATGATTGCACGAATTAGTCAAACTTGGTTGCAGTATTTAGTTGTTTAAGGCAGATGATAAAGTAGGCGCAGTTAATCGGACGTACTGAATTTCAAATTGAACTTCCGAATCATACTGGCTATTATTACGGCGTGTACAGCAAAAATTCGGCTCCAGTGGTGGTCCACTGAGCAAAACATTGTGCAAATTCTAGGAAATGAACATGTCGGTCAGGAGTGAACCGAATTTTGGGGCACGGTTTTGGGGGATTCAGCTGATCGGACAGTTACACCATTCTAGTGTCGACTGGCTTGGTCACAATAGTAGTAATAGGCACACCAGTTAACACGATCGATTTTTGACAAAACACAAAATGCTCGTTTATAGTGAAAGAATTTCCGATCTGTCTCCCGATATCTACCTCACTACTGGCATGAGAGTAGAGTACAAACATTATCAGATTTATACGAATGTATTCCAAAATTTTCCGAGTGCGCAACGCTAGCCTTTAAATTCAGAAGAAATTTCTGTGGATACTTATCTACCCTTAGCTCACAACTGATGAATCTCACAATATGAATAGAGCTGATATTGCACGACTTGTGTCCGAACAAATTTCGCTTCATCTTTATGAGTACACACCACAAACCCATTCCAGAGTGAACTGCTCAGTTCTGTCTGAAGGATAGTTTCGAACTTGTTGGTTTGTCTAAAGCAACGAATAGTCAAGGTAAACATTTGTGCTCATTTGATGTACAGTCGCCGTTTACGAACTTTCCCTGGGGTAAATGTGTTGAATTTTTGCGTACTTATAAGAGGGAGCATCATTTAAGAAGGCTGGAACAACTACTATTGCTCTGTATTAAAAACATCAGCTTCTTCTTTCAAGATTCAGCTTACAGACAAATTGATAGGGTTGCCACGGGTAGCCCACTCGGCGCTATCCTGGTAGACATCTACGCAACAGTGCTTGAAAAACGAGTAACAGAACAGTTATCTACAGTGCAGCTATACCAGTGATACGCAGATTATATTTTCTACAATCTGCTGCAAGCACAGAACTCAAAGGACGAAATGAATTCTTTACACACAAACATGCATTTCAGTATGAAAGACAAAAATCAAAACAGTCTACCATTTCGTGATATATGTATTAGAGAAAATGCAGATGATGCAATTCAATGAAGTGTCCATCGCAAGTGCACATGGACAGGTCAGTACCCGCATTTTAAAAACACTGCACCCTGGACCTATAAAGAAACGTCGTTTGACCGAGTTAGACGTACTTGCACTGAAGATACAGTTCAGGAAGAGATGGCCTTGTCAAATACCACCCTAGAACTAAACGGTTATCCTAAGCCCATTGTGCAAGATTCAATCAACCTCGTGATGTGGGAATTCGACCACAGACACCATCCAAAAAATTCGTATTTCTTCGCCCTCCCTATAAAGGGGACTATGTATTCCAACTAACTCACCGTCGGTTGATTAGTTCTATCGCGAGAACATGCAATGTGGTCCTCCCAGTGATTGGGTTCGGAACATCCCAGATTCTAGCTTCGCGTGTAAAACAACCGATACATGAGTCAGCCAAATCCAATATTATCTATAAACATCAATATGGATGCAGAGCACCCTACATAGGCAGAACTGACCGCCAGTCGCGAACGATGGTAATGGAACATATCCCGCAACAGGCTAAAAAATGTAGGTCCCAGAGACGCATGACATCGCAACCGCGCAAAGAAACAAACAGCCTGTATCGTCCATCACACGTCATATTCTAATGATGCGAAACCAAGGACTTGGAGTTATTTCATTCAATGTATTGCTCACCGGTGACGGAATGATAGCAAACATCAAGCGTCACAATGACATTTTGCATTATGTACTCAAGGTCACGCAGGCGCTATGCTGAAGCTGTTGCCAACCGAAGTTTCAAACCAGTGTCGTGGGTTCAGAAACAACCGGTTGCAACGTCGTTGCTATCATGGTAGTGCTAGATAAGTCTTTCGCGTAGTACCAAGGATGTTAGATGTTGGGAAGATTTAGCATTGGATCGGACGGTCTGGAGAAATACGGTCTCGACGGACGTTCAAAAAGACAATGAGCAATTATTACGCAGCCAAGAACGGAAACGCACGGCACACAGGGGAACCATAGACCGCGATGATATGACCGTATGACGTTGCCACGTATGCGGCCGCGAAAGCATCGGCCGTCTTGGATGAGTAGGCCACCAGCATACTCATACTACACCGTCGACAAAGAGCCAAAGACGTTGAGCTCAAGAAAGTTACGTCAGTTACAGCCGTTCTATTTTTCTCTTGTTGGCATTGGTCAACGGCCACGGTCATTTGGCAACTCACTTGCCTCCCTTTTCATAAACCTGGGTGTCTGGGATCTTCTATCTTTTCTTTCCTTCAGCTTTGTTGACATAGTGTATAATGAATGTTTTGTCTGTTTTTCAGCCCACCCTTGGAATTTGCTTCTCCTTCTTACTCTCTTTAGAGTGCACTAACGTGTACTCCTATGTTAAACTACTTCTTATACTATATTTAGTTTTAAGTCGCCCTATTCATTTTTCAAGAGATAGAAATTACACCTTCGTGCCAGCCTATCAAATGGTTAACTAGCATTAGCCGGCTGGACACAAAGGCCTTACTAACCCCATCCCCAGTTTCATATCCTCCGTTTACATTGAATACGTGGTGAGTAAGTGAAACCACAAGTAGCACAACACAATCCACTTGTGGTTATGCGCACGCGTCATTTGGCCTCCGTCACTGTGATAGGTTATTCCGAAAGGCTGCCGCCAACCAATTATAGACAGTTACAAAGTGGTCTAACGTATTACGATAAATATCCTCATAATCACGTCTTCTGTACGTCGTTATCGTCTGTCAGATATGGTTATTCCATCCATGCTTTATATCTTGCAGTGAAAACAAGACTCAAGGATGCGTTAGAAATGGACTGTCTTAATTAACATGCGAGATTCAACAGTAAGTCGTCTGAGCAAACATAAGAAGGACTTACAGTTGTTTCAGTGAATGAACGATTCATTCATGAATGCATCGGGAGTGTTGCAAGAAATTCAGCCACATTTGCGCATAATCCACTTCATGTGATATTTTTCAAGGTCACGAAATAAGCAGAATGGCCTAATATGGAATGTTTACAAACTGCGTTTACATCATATATATATATATATATATATATATATATATATAACACCTGTGAGTCTCAATTGTGATTCCTCGTGGGAACCTTAAGTATACAGAGTCAACAGACTGAACAATTCGTGACGTCAGATGAACTCCAACAAGTGTAACCAACGTAGTTCAAAAATATATGGCAGTCGGAGCGAAAGTACGGTCAGTATCTGAAATGAGCGACACCCTACAGACAATGTGTCTCTTATAACAATAAGTAACAAAGTCGAGACGATTATAACAATGGTCGAATCGCTCACTGATAAGAGGACAATTTGATGTGTCAGTAACAGAGTGGAGATGGTAGCAGATGTTAGTAAGTCTCACCGAATCGACAAAAAGTAGTCATCTCACAATGGGTGAAAAATGACTGATGCGAAAAAAACAAATAATAATCAGAAAGTCGCAATTCATGACAGATCGCAGGATTTTGTTAATTATGAATAGTAATGAGGCGAAGTAACATCAGTCACACAAAAGTCATTTGCTGGAATTCAAATAGTCTTGAGTAGACGAATCCAACAAGTTACCAGTGTTCGTTAGGATTTGAAACAGAAAAAGCAGATAACTGATGAAACTGTGAGTTATAAAGAAAAGGTGGGACTGTTTACAACTTATACGTAAGCTCAACAAGCTTCGGCAAGTCAGCATCATATCACAGAGTACTGCAGCAAATTTGTATTTTCCTTGCATCGGTCTTCAGGCGAGTATGTTTACATGCTAAATGGTGTAATGAAACCTGGGCACACTTTCCCGTCACGTGGTGTTGCATTTAGTATCAAACAATACGGCGAAATTGTCGCTTAGTCACAGTAGGATGACATAACGTATGCTAACCATCATCATGGGTTCACTTCAGAATCTGAAGTTTAATCGCGGAGAAATATTGTCAGAACCCCATCTCATCAACGTATGCATATATTCCATTAGATCGTGATTTACAAGGATGTTGAAAACTGTGATAGTCATGACATCAGAGTTGGTAGTTTTGAGAAAACGGAACGCAGTCTGAGAAAGACTGAAACCCATCAGAAAGAGAACATTTGAGAAACCCCTATGAACCTTAGTGTTGAAATGAGTGTATCGTCAAAACGAGACGTGGCATTCTGATGGGGAAAGACAGCAACGATTACACAAGTCGCATTACCGTCAATTTTGAAAAAAATAGATGGCTTGTCAATATGGGGCTAGTCAAATACTTTAGTGAGCAAATTGCTAATCCACCTCTCCTACTCTTCCCTTAATCACCATGAAGAATGCTGAATCTTCGCAGCGAAATCTCATTCCTCTTTACTTGATGACAAACACGACTAGCTTAGAAGAATAATCAGCACGGAAGCTGTTCCTATGCTGAAGTATATTCAGGACTAAATTTTCAATATTCTCCTCCGCAGTTTAAATCTTATCATTACAGTCTCTCTCTCTCTATCTTTGTGTTTATTTTCCAAAGTTCACGCTAGTCTATCAGTTGACCAACCAGCACTGGCCGACTAGACACAAAGGCTTCACTCACACTCCTCCTAGTCTTATTCGTTCAGGCATATATTGGATACGTGATATGTGAATGGAACCACAAGTGGTGTGACACGATGCTGACTGAAAGCATTCCCCCTCCAGCCCCGACAATATCACATCCAGCTGCAGCCCAGCCCCCTTGTTCTCGTGACCAACGCACCACACGTAGAGGGCGGTCTGTACACTGGCCGAAACACTTAACAGATTACAGTAC
>JTDE01003158.1:0-29930 GCA_014338405.1 Paragonimus skrjabini miyazakii | reverse complement strand
TTAGGAACGGCACCACGGATTGTATCTATTGGATACTACATTTGGTGTAGTGGGATTCTAAATCAAAGCAATTTATCGAACTATTGTGAGTCAATTTTTTTCCATTTTTTATCACCTTTTTGATCTTGTGTTCGTACCTGAATTTTGTATAGTGTTTAGATCCACTACAGGTGCAATACAAACCACCCGCGCAAGCGTCAGTTGGCTTCGGTCACTGTGACAAGCTAATCCGAAACGGATACCACCAATCAGTGTGGTAGTGGCAATTATTGTGAACTCTGATATTTGACTTTCTCTGGTATCGTGTTCGGTTCCTTATATTAATATATAAACGGTCCGTAATAAAGATGTAGGGAAATTTGTCTGGACACAAATAGTGCAATATCAGTCTACCACCTTCTTTATTCAAATCACCGACACAAAAGGAATGTTACAAATCTCACAATTTGCAAATGATGCGTAACTGTTCTCAAACGCGCGGTCAGTAATCTCTATTGTACGTGCTTCACATTCATCCTGGTTATTAATTCCATATTTCATGTGGTGTAATTAGCTTGATGGACAAACAGTAAACCAGTCTTGTTTGCCATTTTATGACTAACATTAGTTCACTTGTAAATGCATATACATAAACAGTCAGAAATTCATAGTCGAATCGACGTATATAACAGGAAAGATGAACAAACAATGTGAATCGTCTGTCATCGAGACAATTTTGAACGTCCAGTCAGACTGGTACGATCAGCCCGCCACGTAAGCACAGAATGGTTAATCTCACATGTAGTCGAAATCTGCATCGCCTACGCGAATCGTGGTCAACAAGATCAAAGCATGTCTACGTTTCGGTGCACTTTTAACTCCTACTGGCGATGATGACCAGACGCAACAAATTTTGGAAAATGGTTGTGAACATTACGTGCAAAAAAGGGTAGAAACCAGATAACTTCTGAACCAAATGCTCGGAGCAAAGTTAGGCTTATGGATAACACTTTCAACACTAAACGACATCACAAAAGTGATCGGTGAACTTTGTAAGGGTGAAATGAACAGCCTATCATGTTTGACACCAATTATGCATGTATACAATGATGTTTTACAGGCTGTTTACTTTAGGACGTACCAGACGTATGCCTTTCGAATTAGCATCGAGACTTGATCTCAGTAGTGACATCCAACAAACCTGTGTGATACCTACCACATTTGGCTAAAATGATCAGCATACCTGACCTTAAACATAATCACCGACGAGTACCGTTCGTGTTATCCAATTGCCTTAAACAATGCCGTAGCTAATGACGACTTACAGTTAACCTGAGTCAGCTACTTGTACTAGTGACTTACCGGACAAACAAAATTCCCCTTTGTCTTGAAAATAATTACTATTATTGCTCAAACGGAGAAAATATTCCCTCAATCGAATACGAGGCGAACATACCGTTAGCTGGGGCGGAAGACATGACAAAGCGGTAAGCGGTTCCAGCTTTCCGGTACGCACAGCGTACCAAACAGCGCGACAGGCAAGCAACTGCAGCGAGACCGGATAAGCCGCTGTCCGGATAAGACGAAATCCAATACGGCTAGCCGTCGAACACAACAGAGGGTAATAAGTAGAACGAGGTAAGCCTCTAGGGTAGAAGAGAAAAAAAGAGAGGGGCAGAACGGGGAACTGATCAGTTAGAAAAGGCTCATGAGTGTATTCGTTAGATAAGGCGACGCTAGAGCCTAGGGAAAACTGGCGTCTTCACCGGGCATTCATTCAACTCGATAGAAGAATAACAGATGAGAAGTCAGTTGAATGGCTTTTTTTGCCATCCGTCCACACCGACTGCAAACGCCATATTGACTAAGCAAGCCACACAACTATAAATAATCAAAGCCTGTTTGCAATGCGTAGGTTACTAAATAGGACGCTCGCAGCATACCACCAAAACGAGTTCAATGGTCTATGTTCAGGTGAATAGACGAGAAACGTTAGTAGAAGCAAAAGACGCGAGAGGTAGTGGATAAACTAAAGCAAATTCAAGGAGATAAATCGAACTTGCGCTATCCCGAATGACGAACAGTTTGGATGAACCGACAGCATACCTGTGGCATGTAAACTGTAGGGTTGATTAATAACCCCATTTGAGGGTTGTTTCCAGATTTGGAATTAAACAAAGAACTTCTAATGCCATGCATAATGGAGGTATACGTTGGTTCTACAGGTATGATGTCTCCTGATTAATCCGACCGGAGAAGGATAAAACGTCACAAATAAGTAGAAAGGCTGTTGTAAGATTGCTTGTTTAATCTTCAGTGTTCAATTCGCACTGGCTAACATTGGCTTTTAAACAAATCAATCACATTTGCATTGCATGTTGCGAATCTATCCCATCCCAGAGGGAAGAGATCGACAATAACCCGATTTAAAGTCTGAGGTTATCATGACCGTGAAGAGGCATGACAACAAAAGAGTTCACAGTCAAACCATACTCACTTGAATTGCATCTCTATATCCGTGTACTCGTCGACGAAAAATTGTAAACTGCCATGCCACAGATCTAGCAAGCAGCCAACGATTGAGCCACGTCGAAACGATAATGCGTGTGCGGCGTTGGCAGCTTCTTGACCCGCGTGAACCAAAACTCCTCGATAGCTCAGGCCCCAACTAGTATCGTCTAGACCAATAGCGGACCGAAATTCGTGTGTGTAGTGAGGAACAGCTGCAGAACTCAAGCCAACTCCGATCATCTGTACAGAAACAAACGCATAGAAATGAAGCCCATGTGCGAATTAGCAATGAGAAAAATGCAGTCAGCATACAAACATTCCGACGCTTGCGAGCTAGTGCGAACAAAAGAGGCCGATTGCAGGTTGCCGGCGAAAATCAACGAAAACCTTGAAGGCATTTATCAGTAATACACAACTACACAGGAGACGACTTGCGGGCAGCAGTTTGGAGTGTACCAAATATGAACAGGGCTCGTGCCCGAATTGTCGCTTGCGCTCTTTAATGCAACCACTAACGGCTGAGAAAGGCCGGGAGGTGGCTCAGCGATGACTTAGTCCGGGATTTTGACAGACATGACCGTCAAACTACCCAAAGTTGGGAGATGCTACCTGTCAGGCTAAACAGTGCGCATCCATCCGCATATCTAGTAGGAAACACAGTCGGAAATGGCAGTGTTGAAATCAGTGACAAGCCTGCGTTCATAAGATTGCCAACCCCCATCCTTTATTAATTTCGATCACACCGCTGTTTCTTTTAATTTGTGCCAACGAACTACTCTATCTTTTGGCGATGGTAATACTACCCAAGAATGTGGCTCAAAGCTGTAAATGTATCCTGCACAACTTCGAAAGTGTTAAGAACAACCGCTCTGAAACGGAACAAAGGGATGATAGAAGGCAGGTGTGGAAAAATAGTAGTCTAACGTTCCTTGATCAATTTATCAGAAGCATGCTGAAATGTTATGGTGAGATTCTGAACGGATGAAACGAAATGTGTTCCATAGCGGAATCGTCACAAAGGGGAAAGCTGACTACACACGCAGCCGGCATGACGTAAACGAACACACCATATGCCAGCAAGTAAATTGATGATTGATAACATGACGAATTCGAACAAGTATTATTCGTTGTACGTATACTTCTGTAAGCATGGTCATGTATCGACGTGTGTCGATACCGAGCATATCGGTGCGGCACCACGGAGACGGTTGGAGGTTGCAGAGACATTTAGTTGGCGGTATAATTCAAGGACTATTATGGTCGGGGTATAATAAAAGTCATTGCACAAGTGACGCAACAACAGCCAGGTTACAAATGATACGGAAGTTGTTTATTACGGTCATATGAAGGAAACGGAGCAGTATTATGGAGGAGTGGATAACATATTAAGAGCGTGCAGGGGTAGATGGTGATTATGTACAAGCTGACTCTCTTAGACAAATGCAATGAGAAGATCGAGTCGTGGAAATCAACTTTCCAAGGAATAAACGACGCATTACACTAAACACATGGTAAAACGAAGTATAAGCTTTGCTCATTTACTCCCGTATCTGATGGTGAACACGTCCATGTTTGTACACGTAAGCAAAATCTGTACAACTAGTTCTAGTAGAAAATATACCTAAATCGGGAGTTCACAAATATTTCAGTGCTTGATTGTGATTCTAGCTTTCGCAACTCAGAAATATACAGCGGCTGACGCACTGTGAACACTTCGAATTGCTAGCCTTGGGTGATATGCGTCAAACGGTATGCGTTACTAGTGTCGTCCATTCTAGCGCCGACTAACGGATTGTCTCGCCGTACCGGTGTGTGTGGTGGTTTCCACGGCCTACCCTACCCGTCATGTGATTGTGATAACGGACAATGAGTGTGTTGATTGCTGTCTCGCATTTATTTTGCGCCCACGCTTACATGTCAGTGTTGCTCGCGCTTGGTCGACTAGTTATGATACACCAACAATTTCATTAACCGCTCGTTGGATTAACAAGGCACAAGTGGTGCATGGGGTTAAATGATCCTACGGTTTAAGCTAACAGAGTTTACAGCGTTGAACGGTTTCCGATATGTGACATACAAGGGCATCTATAAACTGGATATCATCACGCTGGTAGTCAGCAAGGATATTATCACCGGGCTATTGCGAGTACCGACTGCGAAAAAACAACATATCTTCGTGTTAACGACCAGACGGTTCGAACGCAAGAATGTGAATCTAAAATGAAACTCAACTGAATAGTTCGAAATGAGTCCGATTGAACTGACAGTATAGCATACACATGGCCCACAATCCACCTGCGACGGAAAAGCTAAAAACCAAGCTTACATAGTATGTATTTTTCGTTTATACATTATCTGAATGGTAACTTCTCCCTTTTGATCGCAAGCTGATTCGGAATCTGATTAGCATGAGTTTGCATACTTAATAAGTGTAAACCTCTCTCTCTGAATTGAAAAAGCCTGTCAATATCTTGTCTGTTAACAGTCCGTCTAGCGGATTAGCAAATTCAAGTTTGCGGATAAAATTCTTCACGATCAATTCCATGACCACTGATCATCGATGGCACACAAACAAGTGTTCACCTATACATCGACAGGTATACGTCCCAAAGTTTACGTAGTAGGAATTCAAAAATATACCTCGAAAGTGAAAAACACTATGAAAATTAGATGAAGATCAAGAAGCCAGATTTTTTACACTATAATTGAAGTGAATTCACACTGTGAAAACATTCAAGACTTCCGATAGCAAAATGTCACTCAAAGGACGCACAGCCGTTACAAAGTACACGCAACACAGTGCAACGGGTTGCTGACAGTCACTGGATGTATAAAACATGTGATCTGGGCAGCAACAGTTTTGGAGTTGAACCAAATCTTCATACAGAAAGAAACAGACAGCTTGATTCCTGATCGACAGCTGTTACGTATGCAGAATAACACCGAAAAAGAAAGAATCGATGGTTTCAATTATATGATGGAGAGCAAGCTAGCCCTGTTTAGACCCCAAGCATCAAGACTGTCCAGAAGTTTCAAGTGACTGTGAGACAAACTAGCAGCCGTATTAAACTCATAAAGTGGTAATCGTCCACTACAGCTTACCTTTCACCGTTCGGGAGAGATTTCAGACAAAAATTCCTGTAAGGGTCAATAACGGCCCTCTCCTTGCCGCTGTGTAATTGCGCACCGAACTACGATGAATGCAGTCCACCATACCTCAACAAGGTATTTACTCACACTAGATTGGTAAAGCTGGAAAAGTCACAGGAAATCAGGCTACTGATCTTTTGTTATGAGTAGCACATCAACATTTGCACCTCATAC
Organism: Paragonimus skrjabini miyazakii; assembly: GCA_014338405.1. Classification (NCBI taxonomy): domain Eukaryota; kingdom Metazoa; phylum Platyhelminthes; class Trematoda; order Plagiorchiida; family Troglotrematidae; genus Paragonimus; species Paragonimus skrjabini miyazakii. The sequence continues at coordinate 24,116 of JTDE01003158.1, read as the reverse complement.
AGCTAAACGAGGAACACCAATGATGGCTCACACATTATCAGCTGGTGTTGTACAGTTAGAATACTTTGACCGCAGATTTTGTCTGCACAACTTAGTCCGTAAGGATGACTGAGGATAACGTTAAAGTGTGAAAGCGCACACCCCAGTTGTAACAAACAATCAACTGTTTAACAAGTATGGATTAGTGCCCTCTATATATTCGAAAAGCACAACGCATCTAAAAAGTGTACCCTTGATCATTTAATAGTTGACATGAAGTTAACAAGTTCAGTAGACAAACTTCTCAACAAACTCCAGTAAACAACGATAACCTGGACTTTGGAGACATTGCATACACTGTTTACTGTCGTACTCTAACACAATATTGTACCAGTTACATGTAAAAGGCGTACCCTGAATCATCATCATAACAGCCGTGCACGTCAGCAGTGACATGGAATATTCTGGAAGAAAACGTTACTAAGAAGGTTAGAAATTAATAAGAGAAGACTAAGTGGAAGAACTAGAAATAGTACAGATGCGAGTATGCCATTGACTACGGCACACCATCATCTCAGAAAGCGTTTCTAACCGACCATTTGAGTGATGACGAGGACCCCAGCCAGGCAGGCGACACCTACCCACTTTGCTAAGTGGAACAGTCAGAGTCTTCACATTTCATGACCACGTTGTTGTTTGACCACCATGTGGTTTCATCCAAATGTTGGTGGTCTCAGTATATAATGCCCGGTACGGTAAACGATCAGAGGACATACGGAGTACGTGACCCAACCAGCGTAAGCGGTGTACCGTGATTAGTTGACCAATTGATCGCGCATCCCGAGCGTTCCGAAATACGCCCCGTCGAACGGCCGTATCAGTGATGTGGGCTAAGTGGAGGAGACAACGATGGTCAAACACAACAAGTCAATTGAAATCTACGGTGCGAACAGGCCACGCTTCCGAACCATAGAGCAATATAGGACGTACACAAGCATTACGTACTCTTCCTTTCAGTGACAACCGAACGTCTTTTCGACACCACAGATGATGAAAGTTGACAGAGGCAACCCAAACTTTTGCTATCACCTCTGATATCTCACCAACACTATTACAAGCTGACGAGGAAGTGCCACCCAAATATGTGAAACTGTCCAGTCTCAAGTGGATTACCTATAATGAAGAAGGTAGAAGTGAAAGTGCCCTAGTCCTGAGGCAGCACTTTACACTTTGAAGGTGCGGAGCTAATTTCACACAAACCAGTCCGGTCACCCATCTTGCTCAGCATGGTCTGCATGAATTCGGCAAATGGGCTAAGCAAGACAATGTCAGCCGCATACTCCAGATCGGTCAACCGGGCGCCAGGAAATAGCTCAACGTCAAGCTCACTGGACTCCTCGAGTGCACCCTCCAGAATGTCGTCCATAACAAAATCAAACAAGAAGAGAGAAATCGGACACCATTTGACAAACATCACCAGAAATGATGAACGCCCCAGACAGTTGTCCATAAACTCTCAACCTGCTTGCAGAGTGAACATACAATGATCTCAATAGATTCACGTATTTCCCTGGTACCCCCTAGCGAAGATCGCTATACATAACGTTACGAGTGAATGAATTAAAAGCAGCCCTCAGGTCTAAAAACATCACGACTTTCGGCTGCCTATAAAAGTATCGATGATCCAAAATCCGTCGCAGGGTAAAAGTGTGATCAACGCACTCTCAGCCGGAACGGAATTCTGCCTGTTTTTCACGTATCTGACTTTCTCTAGTCACGAGGTACCTTTTCAGCTTCCCAAACCGTCCGAAGGAATTTTGTCAATTGTGGTTTCAATCTCTTCCCCACCACCTTTGAAAAGATAAAAGGAGAGGGAATCTGGTACCAGTACCTTGTTGCGTTTCGTTAACTCGTATCCAGAATACTCGCCCAACTACTCTTCACGTTGCGCAATTCATTACGTTATTGACAGAAATGGTGGAGAAACTGATCGAAGCAGCTTACAAAGCACCCCAAGACCATAGTGGTCATATAGGAGCTTCATTGTTTTGCGTTCAGATCAAGGTAGTCGTATGTGATTTTGATAGCGTATTGGAGTGGCAAACATAGCGCTCAAAGAAGTAGACAAATTCGACATACCAACTTGAACTGTTTCACCAACCTAACATTAAGAGGACCAGCACTGTTGTCTTGTAATGGCCACAACAATCAGTTCTTAATGAGCCAGAACAACAAAAGTCCTGACTATAAGGCAGCAGCTCCTTCTGATGAAACGTTCGTTCGATGGTATTGACCCACATTTCCAATTTACTTGGACAGACAATTGCAGTCAACACACAATGATCACGTAAACTGGAAAACGTGCCACATCTGGAGGAGTTGTGGTAGGATAAGATAAACGTGACCCTGAGGAAATAAATCCGAGTCGTGTTGCCTGAGACTAGTGAAAGACCACAGCGTGAGACTGGGCGATAAATCTAGCAACAGTAGCTGTTTCAGTTTAGTGCTCCATCTCGATTGAAATCCATGCGTCTGCTACATGAACGTTCTGAGTTTTTGAGACCATGGTGAGATGTGCTACAAGTGATGAACCAATAGACAAATCCGAATGACACCGTCCTAGACTACGGTCGTCTCACGTAATACTAACCGAATGCAAACACATTTTGAACTCTGAGCACTTAAATTGTCCAAAAGGCCCATTTCCATTGAAGATGATAACCCATAACCAAATCAATATAACTATACAAATTCGACGAAGTTAAAACAGTACGTAAACAATATAAGGAGGTCTAGCAGAATGTTTTGGACCATGTGAAGCTCAACAAAGTTCAAAATATCTATAAGCTAACGACGCACACGGCGGATCATTGACGCTCAATTCAAATGTGGCAACGAACTGTAAAGCTGTACTAATGGAACCATAAAGGGGTTTCCATTGGGCTCACTACCAGCGGATATTTTCATCAACTGGATCGTAATCAACTGAGTCCGTCAACTGCCAATATGCGGTTTTATCAACGACAGGTAGACATTTTCGTTTTACTGAAAGCTTTCATTCCCTCGTATTACCAGGTGCATTCCGCCATCACCTTTACTCTCAGAAACGAAATGGGAAAACTTGATTCATTTTTTACATATAAACCTGAAAAGGCATCGTCCAGATAGTCCGTCGCGACGCTCTGTTTAAAACAGAACAACATACACGTTTTAATGGCTTTGTTCCACTGAGGTAAAAACGAAAACGCATCTGCTATTAAATCAGTAGAACAGTGAAAAATCGCTCTGAAGGCACTAAAAGGCCGCTAGTGTCAAGAGAAAATGGCTATTCAGCTCGATTTACGGCCCGAAACATGACCGTAACTAAGCCACAGGATGCGGTTATCACAGTTGGGAAGAAAGCTGTACACATTGTTTTCCACTTAAGCATGGTGTTGTAACAAAGATACGCAACAATCGGCTTTGTCAAACACTCAGGCACACATTCTCGATAGGCAGCTGGTTCCGTACATCCTCCTTCTGATACTGAGACTAACCTAGACCAATCTAAGCTATTTAATTCATTTATCCATTTTCCTGTAGTTCTATAGCACAAAATGCAGATCACACGTTTGTTCAAACGGAACAAAGAACACCATCCCATCTGGCACGGGATTGGTGCAGCCAAATCCACCAACAGAGCAGTCGTCGCAGGCCTGGTCAGTACTAATCACTTGGATGATCCCACTCAGGCTTTCAGAGTAGTCTATAGAGTCTCGGCTAACCACTCAAAGTTGATCAGACAACTGATGCCTGCCACCGCTGAATTGATCACGAATCGAATATGCAATCCGATTCTTTGTTCACACAAAAATCTGTGCGAGCTCTGCAGTTGGAAACAGTCCTATGCAACACAGCAGGGAAACCAGACTTTAAGCCAAAAAATACCGCGACTGTTGGCTGAAAAGAAGTATGCCAATGTTATAGTGTCCATCTTATGGTTAACATGTGAATAATATAGCCACAATCAAACTATCAACTTGTTTGTTCTGTTCAAACCTAGTTACCTCTGTGTTTCACAAGCTGTCACATTATGAGACCCAAATTCATCCTGGATGCGATTAGGACAGGGTCAACATATGTGAGAATGCCGACTTAAGTTTCAGCATCTGTTCTGAAGGCGAAAATGACTGTTGATGAGCAGTAACTACGAAGTAGTTCTTCAGTCTCTTATATGAGGCGAAGGGGTGGGGTAAGTTCGGGAAAAAATCTCGCACCACCTTCTTTGAAAAGAGCAGGAGAAAGACGGTCCGGACGTAGAGCATCATTACACTTCTACAATTCACACTCCAAGGCCGCTTTGAATTGCGATTAAGGATCGCTGGAAATGTAATTACTAAACAAGCTACCCTCCATGCTTCCAGATTTAAGTAAGCTAACTCACACCAGTTAAATTGTTTCTCAAAGTGCTCAGTTCAGCTGTACATTCGCGAACCGCCTGGTTCACATAAAGTCAGTGCAACTACGGATGAGGAAGAAAATTCAGTTATTCCCTAATAAAAAGAACTTCATCGCTTTGGCTCGTTAGGTCCAATGAGTTTCATGGTCATCAGGTAGTTTCCATAAGTATCGTATTCGAATGCGGAAGTCCTAGTCGACAAGAGCTCTGTCGCAGCAGCAGAAATCCAACCGTGCCATAATTGCAGGGTTCTTTTGGAACGGACCATTTTGCAACAAGTTCGCAGAATTGCGCAGATTCGTGCTTAACGCTCGTTTGGAGCACTCTACTTAGGTCACCTGGGCGGCCAGACAGTGTTGTTTCATGAGCATTTCGTACATTCTCGTGGCTCAAAGTCCAGTCGGCTACTTCATCTTTTCGAACAGAAGACCTGTAAAAACTAGAGAAGGTAAAGTGGGCATGAACAATGGCTCGACCTGAGTCAAGGCAGTCACTTCAAAATGAACAGTACGCCCCAGCAGAATGACACCACCGATAGCTGGCATCGATATAGTCAAGTCGTGTTTACGGTTGGGTTGTGCAAGGTGATCTCCACGACGCACAGTCGTCTGTTGTGCTGAAATGAGGAACCCTCCAGGTTGAGTCCGTGAATGGTGCGAATACTCGTAACAATCAATCGTAAATGTCAGTCCATTGCACCCGGATACCGAACATATTGCTTTGTAGCTTCCCTTTCGCAATAAGCGCGCTCCCAACACCAGCAGACAGTGATACCCGTGAGTTTAGTATGTCTCGGAAGGTCGAACAGTACATTGTACAAGACGCTCTTAACGGCACCTGAACCGCAGTCTGCTGAGGCATAGGCAGATGCAATAAATAAACGACGTCTTTTTGGTCCGTGTCAACAAACTTTAGCGGAAGTAATAACCATGATGGTATACAAGCGAGCGTTCATTGGGATCCATTCGAAAAAGCGTTGCTCCTTCTTATATCTCGGTATGACTCCGCTCCGAACTCACCGTCAGATTCGTCTTCATTGCCATCAGAGACTGTGAAAACCCTCGAAAGATCGCATTGTTTGAGGAGGAATTCAAGCGAATGGTAACACCAGGACCGTAAAAGCAGGTTCCGGAAACAAAGCGCACGTCTAGTTGAAAACTAGGGAGTGTGTCCATTGAAGTGCTCTGTTGACCTATATGTCAGGCATTTAGGGCGCCAACGTTTGTCAGTTATCTTGACCCCAAGAAAGACGAATTTTAGGGAGAGAGCGAAGAAAATGAGTAAACCTGTCTGTTGGAACAACGACAACTTTGGATACTTCCTGGTCATTTACGCTTTGCGGACCCCACCCGAAACCTCTGCATCAAGAGCTTCGCGTGCGAAGCAACAGGGTACACTTTCTTTCGGAGGACCTCGCCAGGAAACGAGAACTTACAAGCCTGACGCACCTGACTGTGGAAAACGCTGAATGGTATTAGAGGGTATAACACAATGAGCAACTAGTAGTTCAGTGAGAGGTGTGTATGGTGGCAAACCACAGCCAGTGAAGAAACTGTCGAAGCGTGTGCTGCAATAACCGTCCTCAACCGACATTATTTACAATTATCTCAAAACAACAAAATTAACGAAAACCATAACAAAAGAAGAAACTGCAAAGTCACGTGCCGTATAAAACAGACAGAGAACCTTCTCCATTTCCTGGTACCACGTTGCATTCCACTTTATGTTTTCAAATATATTTTATTATCATTTATTACCGTTTATGTTAAATGCATGACCAATAATGACAATCAAATTGTTTTCGGACAGGCATAATGGTTGGGTTATACAGGATGGTCTCCATATGACACACTAGCGTCTTTTGTGCTGAAATGGGGAACTCTACAAGTGGAGTCCTTAAAACGTGTACACTTGTAGTAACCGGCCGCTATTGTCATAATGATGATAACAATACTAAATAAAATAATGTGAGCAGAGCAACGCAAACAACCCACTATATTTCCTCTAACGAGCAACGTGTACCGCAGATTTAAAATTTTGTCAATCGAAACCTTATGAAGATCACATTCATACTCAAACGTATTTTTCACTACCATAATAAATATGCTTGAATATTCAGTAACAGTGCCTGCCACGTTGTTACTTTATAATCAAGTAAAGTCGGATCAACTTTTATTCAATAAAAAAGAAAAACCCCGGTGAGCTAAACGATTTGTTCCAAAATACTGTTCGAACTGCAGTGCGACAAAGACAGAACAATCAAGTATTAACATGCGAGATCACTTCGGTAGATATTTCGACGTTGTCATAAAAATAGTTAAAATACGAGATAAAATGGTGTACACAAGCAAAGTAAGTTGAATCAACATCGGCAAATGGAAGAAATTCATATACGACGAAAAAAGCTAAATGCGGGGAAACAGAAATACCACAAATAACTTTCGTCTGAAGTCAAAACTTGGTACACAAGTTAGTTCATGGCCAAAAACGAGCATGCACACTACGTTTTAACTTGTGATCAAATCTTTGAGTATATTTGAACAGTTGAAACAAATGACTTCACTGATATTTACTGACTTAGAAGGTCAATGCGAGTTGAATACGCGCTGCATTCTATAGCAAAGTTCGCATTTTTACAGGCATACCAGCCAGCCTCCTTGGAAAGTAGTAGAATCAGTTTTCGGTCTTGTTAGAGCTTTTCAGTAACGCACATTGTTGCGAAAAGGCACCCAGTAAAACACAATCTTTATTGCCCAACTCGCTAGTTACCATGCCACACGCGCGCTCGCGATTTTGAATCACAATTCCAGTCCACAACACCCTTCGGTTTCCGCTCACACGTCGTGTGCACTCCTACCCGGTTTAGGTGTGTGATTGGCGCCTTCTATCCGGGGGTTTTCTGCCTGCTATTCCTCGTCCGTTGATCCGATTTCGTTGAGCAATGACTTGTCCGGTCACTCGTGCTGTCCTCCGTCTATCCACTGTGACCGTACTCCACAGCCGTGTCGAGATATTCCTGAGAGTGTTGGAAAAATCACGCCTTCAATTTGGTCATCCATCCTATTTCGGCTGCCACGTCTCGCCCGTTGGTCCGATCCGGTCGAGCGATGACTCATCCGGTCGCCCACACCGCTTATTGTGGGTTCTTGAACGCACCTCCCCCCTGTGTTGAGGTACTCCGCCGAGAGTTGGAATGCTCGCATTTCCTGCCTGACAGTCCACCACACTCGCCCCTCCTTTAAGGAACTTGCCGCGGTTGTGCCAGGATGCCAGTTGTACACCATTGACCCATCGCCCACGAGGACCTTGGTTGATTTGGAAGCTCGTATCCTTGCGGTTCGTGATGATAAATGATCCATTCCATCGCCTTCTAAATTCTCCTGCGCCGGGGCCGGATGTTTCTGGTCGGCTGTAATCTCTCACTTTCACCTGGTCTTTGATCCTGAACGGGTGCCATTTATGTGTGTTGTGCCTCAAGTCATATCTTTGCTTATTCTGGCGTTGTCTTTCTATTGTCCGTTCAAGAGCACGGTGTTCCAGGTGTTGTCGTTCTTGCGGCAATAATTGCCCCTCTCTGTCTCTGGACACGCAGACATCCAAGAGTATTCTTAGCTCCCTCCCGTATGTCAGCTCAAATGAGGAACTCTCGGTTGTTGCCTGCTTCGTTGTGCGGTATCCAAACAAAACATCCGGTAGTCCTTCTTCCCAGTTCTTGCCTCTACTGTTCAGCCATTCCTTCATTGTGCGATTGAATCGCTCCGTCAGTCCGTTCGTTTGTGGATGGTACGGCGATGTTCCCAAGCGCTGAATCCCCCAATTCCTCAGCATCTCCTGGAATTGCTGTCCTTCAAAACATGAGCCCTGGTCCGTGATAACTCTGTACGGTACTCCAAAACGAGCCAAGACGTTGTTCACGAAAGCGTTTGCAACTGTTCCGCTCGTCTGATCTGCCATGGGAATGGCTTCCACCCATCGTGTGAAGTGGTCAATCATAACAATTATTTAGCGATTTCCATTTGAACTCGTTGGGAGCGAACAAAAATGTCTATACCCCAGGTGTGCGCGGCCTCCTCTGTTACAATCGATTGCAGGGGCGGCGTTATCATCAGTGTCTCCCGGTTTTGTTGGCAAATGGGGTAGGCTCGAATGAAATCAATCACACCTTTCCGCATTGTAAACCAAAATACCCTTCGCCGCAGTAGATCGTACACGCGTTCTCGTCCCAAGTGAACACCTGTGTGTGCCAGTCGGATCACACGTTCCCTCTGGTTCACTGGAATAAATGGCAATCTTCGAGGTCGAAGCCCTCGCTGTACTTCCATATCGACGACTAGTTGACCGTTCTCCAAGTGTAGCCGGTCCCAGATCTGTAAAAGCTCGTTCAGTCCTGAAGTCAACATCTTGGGTTTGGTACCTGCCAGCAGATGTTCGCGTACTTGAGGGTCTTGCTGCTGATTGGCCAAGATGTCTTTATCGGCAACCAATTCTGCGTTCACGGGTATAACTTCAGTCGGCAGCTCACTTTCCTGTATCGGTCGCGACAGTGCATCAGGTACCTCATTCTCGGTGCCGTTGACATGTCCGATGGTAAAGTTGAACTCTTACAGTCGGAGTGCCCAGCGTGCCAGTCGTCCACGTGGATCCTTCGCCGTCTTCAGCCAGACAAGGGGTTTGTGGTCGGTCTCAACATGAAAAGTGGTCGCTACCAGATAGATCCTCCACTTCTCCAGCGCTCAGACGATAGCTAGGCACTCTTTCTCCGTGGTAGAATACTTTCTCTCTGCTTCCGTCAGTATTCGGCTGGCATACTCAATTGTCCCCGAAGGTTGTGAAAGAACTGCTCCGATTCCGATATCACTTGCGTCAACTGACACTGTAAATGGCTCATTCGGTTTTGGAACTGTTAGGCACCGTCGAATGCTGGCAGCCTCCTGTTTGAGTTCGTTGAACGCCACCTCCGAGTCCTCAGTCCATGCAAATTTCCTGTCCTTCCTCAGCAATTGGAACAGTGGATATGGTTTCTGGGAGAACCCCGGCGTAAATTTGGAATCGTAACCGACCATTCCGAGGAAACACCTCAGCTGCCGTTTCGACTTTGGTGTTGGGAAGTTCTTGATGACTGTCAACTTCTCTGGCAGTGGTTGGATTTTTCCATTACCAACCGTGTGTCCCAAACAGACGATTGAACTGCGGCCTATTTGACACTTCTTACTACTCAGTTTTAGGCCGGCTGCATTGATTCGTTGCAACACTGCTCGAAGTCTGTCCACGTGTTCCGACACTGACTTGGAGAATAGAACGACGTCATCTCCGTATACAGTTACTCCCTCTTGACCCCCCAGAATGCGAAGCAAGAGACGTCTGAAGGTCGCTGGAGCACTGCACAGACCAAACGGCATCCTAAGGAACTCGTACTGCTGTCCGTTCACACAAAACGCAGTCTTCGCTCTGTCCTTCCGTGCCATTGGTAGTTGCCAGTAACCGGAGCGCAAATCCATGAAGGATAGTACTTTAGCTTCATGCAGTTGTGCAAAAACCTTCTCCATCTGAGGCATCGGGAACGCATCTTTGATCGTCACTCGGTTCAGCTCTCTGAATTCGACACAAAATCGATAGGTTTCATCCGCCTTCCTGGTCAACACAACCGGTGACGAAAATGGGCTGCTTGTCCTTTGAATGATTCCTTTCTCCAACATCTCCTTAAATTGCCTTTCCACCTCCGGAATCAACTTCAATGGTATCCGCCGATATACTGGTCTGCATTCTTCGCCCGGCTGTAACTCTATGGAGTGTTCCATCCACGTACAGAATCCGTATTGATCATCCGCGTTGGTAAACAAATCAGCAAACTCATTAACACACTGCCGGATGGCTGGGATCGGACACTCTGGCAGAGATTTCACCGAGACGCTACCCATTCGGTACTGATCCTTCGTATCTTCACGATGCAACTTCACGACATCGCCATCAACACGCAACTCGTTCTTCTCCAGGTCTACGCTTGCTTTCAATCGACGTAACAGATCGTCGCCTATTATCGTCTCTTTCACATCGTCAATCACTAACGTTGCGTGGCGTAACCTGACACCACTTATCTGGATCTCAACGTTCTGAGTCCCCAACGCCTTTAACGCCGTCCAACCAACCGTAACTACATGCCAATTACCGGGCCTAACGGGCAATCCTGGTACTCTGCCTGTAATCGACGCACCTGCTCCCGTATCTACTATTGCACTCTTTTGTCCATCCTCTATCAGAACCTTTACCCGTGGAACGCCCCCATGATAACCCGTTACTACCGAAAAACAAGGACGAAGGCGTCTGTTAGGCCACTGGCGGGCAAAGTGTCCCACTCCATTACAAACAAAACAATGATTGCGGTGAGGTTGTCCACGTGCTCGTCTAACTTGTCCTCCTCTTGGTTCCATATTCGTCTTCAAATCTTCTACTGCCTTCGTCAACTGGTCCACTTTCTGATCGAGCTGCCTGACTTCCAGCCGATCAACTTGCGTCCGTACGGGTTGGCGCTGTGCAATTCCAACAGGCCGTTCGATGTCCGTGATCCCACAAGACTTGGCCATCCGAACGCTCTCCTGCAACTCCAGCGGCAAATTCTGAATGAACCGCCCCCTCACCAATCTATCCTTCGTTTTCTCATCTGCTTCCTGCAAGCCCAAAGTCAATTGTCATAATAAGTGCTGATAGTGAATCAGGGGGTCTTGAGTGTCGCAAAATCCGGCACCATAAAACCGATCCATCGCTTGTTGTCGGTCTTGTTCCTCTGTAAACTCTTGGATCAGTGCGGTCCGTCCTTCCTGATACGATGTTGCGGCCTTTGTTTGTTTGTTCAAGGCACAGACAGCTCTCACCCGTCCGGTGAGCAGTGTTCCTAATGCCGTCAATAGTTGTGTTTCGCTTTTCAATCTGTCGCACGCCGCAGTCGCCTCAACTTCCGACAGCCACTCTTCCACGTCTCCATCCGAAAATTGGTTTGGCCACGGCAACTTCATTGCGTTGTGTTCAGGTCACGGCACCAGTGTAGCGAAAAGGCGCCCAGTAAAACACAATCTTTATTGCCCAACTCGCTAGTTACCATGCCACACGCGCGCTCGCGATTTCGAATCACAATTCCAGACCACAACAACCTTCGGTTTCCGCTCACACGTCGTGTGCACTCCTACCCGATTTAGGTGTGTGATTGGCGCCTTCTATCCGGGGGTTTTCCGCCTGCTATTCCTCGTCCGTTGATCCGATTTCGTTGAGCAATGACTTGTCCGGTCACTCGTGCTGTCCTCCGTCTATCCACTGTGACCGTACTCCACAGCCGTGTCGAGATATTCCTGAGAGTGTTGGAAAAATCACGCCTTCAATTTGGTCATCCATCCTATTTCGGCTGCCACGTCTCGCCCGTTGGTCCGATCCGGTCGCCCACACCGTTCTCCATTCGCTCACTGTGGGTTTTTGAACGCACCTCCCCCCTGTGTTGAGGTACTCCGCCGAGAGTTGGAATGCTCGCACTTCCTGCCTGACAGTCCACCACAATATCCCCGTCACCAAATGGATTTAAATTTCATCTCACGTATTCTTAGGCAACTGTGTTGATCACTGCACCATCAACCTTGCAACAGGAAGGACAAAGTTATCAAATTTAAACACTCAGTTACATTTGAGTGAACTTTTTGCGCCCAAACTTGTGCAAAAATGTGAGCTTTCGTCTACATTTATTTGTAGTGTCAAATCCTGTAATACAATCGAAGTAATGAGATATACGTAGTTATTTCCAAGAAAATTGTGGTAAATATTGTATTGGCATATGAAATTGAAGGGCAAATTCATTAATCGGAAAGGCGGCTCAAAAATATTTAGAGGTATGCGTTATTTCTGTACCTCTTGTGATGAATTTGCACGAGAAGACCAGCTTCATGAAATGATTGAATTTCACTCGGTTGTATTAAACCGTCATCAAAAAAAGATCGTTGCCCTTGTTGTCAGCATCATCTGTTTGTCAACTGAGCAGAACAGCCACCTAAACTTGACTTCCTGCCATTCCTCATTAGCTCTTCCAAACATCAGCCACAAACTGAATAATATATTTAACAGAAAAAGACCACACGATGTGGCAAAAGTGCCACAAAATATGGGAAGATAGGAGGATTGTGCAAGATAAACCTGCAGGAAATGAATGAGAGGAAATACACCAATATACACAGGGATCCGCAACACAAGCATCAATGTATTTTATTGTTCGTCATGTCAGACAGCATTCTCCACCAAAGGTGTCTTTTAGACCCCCTGCCCCAAAAAAGCCGGGAGAACAGCCAAAGTGAAGTAAGTTTTAGTGTCAGTACCTTCATAATCTGAACCCAAATCACACGCAAGCCGCCTCCTATCTGATCCATCATTCGCAAACCAAGTACGGTGCGGCAGGTGGTGAGATGGCAGGAGTAAGATGTAGCCAAACCGACGAAGCCTGTGAGACAAGGTCATTATGCTCAGGAGCTGACATGATCTATTTCTCCCGAAGATACGTCGACGAACATCGTCGTTGCCGACATGGTGTTCCCATCACCGATGGTTGAAAACGGACGCTTTATGAGCATCCTCTGTGAGGATGAACCGGGTTTCGCAGCCGTACCACAAAAACCCATCTTACTGTGGCAATGTACACCCGGTGTTCAGTAGAAAGACTGAGATGACGTCAACGCCCTAGAATAAATTAAGTTGACAAACGTCATCCGAGCCTTAGTTGTACGATTTATCATTTCCTCGAACATTCTAACAGCACTGACGCAGCTCTCAAGATACGCAAAATTTCCGACTATTCCCAACGGTTTGCCCAGAAGGGCGAGGGCAGGCGCAGGGTCCTGCTGTTCTTGCTACACTACCTCACACTTAAAAGTTGCAAACGTCAGAACAAACTGACGAACTGAGATCTCCAGCCCGTCTAAGAGAATCTGGGCTCCTCACGAAGCTCCACAGATTAGACCGACGTCGTCAACACACTCTGTGTCTCACAATGGAGAACCTGGAAGCACCTACACACCGTCTGTATTCGCAGTCTGCCAGGATACATTGAGGAGCTCGTTTATTACATGGCTTGAAATGCAGAAGGTCGGGGATGCGCTGCCATAAACACAGACCCGACCCAAACTCTGACGGTAAAATGCTGTCGGGGTGTTCACCTATTTCTCGGGCACATCCTTCTTTAATAAACAGTCCCAAAGTGCAGCTTTGTCAAGTGCATCTAACGCCCCTCTGATGTCCAAAAAGACAATTAGTAGCCCTCTACACAAATGGCGGAGTTCTAGCGTAAGGCACAGTATGAAACTGTGATTAACGCAGAAACCGGCAGGGAAAAACTTACCTTGTTCTTCGCAGATACGCAGATACCAAGCACAATGGCTGCGAAGAGCTTCGACGCAATAGAATAGTTCCTCGATGGACGCACATGAAATGCGTGAGTTCTTTTTGACGTTGGTCAAGACCGAGTCATACGAAACGATCCAAATCCAGAGCTTCTGAGACAAATTAGTCAGTTCCTTGGCCAAGGTTGGGCTTTCACCTGTTAAAAGTACAGGAGAAAGTTCGCATAGACTGGACGTCATGTGACGTTCAAGAAGCTTGGTCTCAAATGAGACTTCTATATTCGAGGGTAAAGATACGTCAACAGAACAATTAGCACGAAGGCACTCCAGAGGCACAGTCAGGCGCTGACGGCAAGTTGAGCCGCTGTTGGAAATGCTCGATCCAGCGTCCTAAGAGTCATTGCAGGTTACGAATAGGTTCATCATTGGTTTTGCAGTGTACTTCGCTCACACCTGCTACTCTTTGCTCGGATGAGATGTAAAGGCTTTCGAGAATTCCCAGTAACAGCAGTTTGCTCCAACTGGACAGCGCGCTGTGTCCACCAAGCCTCGTAGTTGCTTCCGTAGTTCCAAGCGAGCGAATTGAATTACACTCGTTGCTGGATGGAATATCCCGGTGAGCGTCAAGAAACTGGGCCGACCGCATGGAAACACAACAGTTGGCAGCTGAACGAGCAGCAGTACCACATATACACATTGTACGCCATTTTTTGTGCTGCACGTACTTCAAAGTCGTCCGGTAAGTGTGATGCAAGTCTAGACGCAAGCGTACACTGTTAAGTGTGGAGTGTCCGTATCCCTGCTTGTCTACGTACGTCAATCTGTGTTTGACGATGAAGCACAGAGCGACCTCGGCATATACCAGTGCACGATCTGAATCGGCGCAGACGAGTTAGATTGAAATACGGTCTTGAAAACAACGAAGTCACCAGTAGTCGACGGCTATGTGACTAATCTATGCCCACGACTGACTCATCGATGGACGTCGCCGCGCAACAATGACATCTAGAACGCCTAGGAACGCCGGTACCTGCCAAAGACATACATCATACACAGCAATACAGTGTTGCAGCAAATGTTCACTATTATCTGTTCGATGAGTACGACAAGAGCGTAAGTCACTTAGGTCATGCACGTCGGGACTTAGTCTGCCTACTTGAGAATTCAAGTCTCCAGGCAGTACTACAATATCTGTGTGACACGGTGTGCAGAAATTTGGTGTCCTTGTGATAAACCGTTTGTTTGACTATGTACGGACTATATTCTGTGGAAGTTTATGACGCAACAACCGACAGCGTTTGTGACACGGCTTCTATCGATGCGTTAAATGTACGTTCAAGTCTTGCATCGAAAAGACGGTTGTTGACAAGTATCGGCCAGTGGTTTGAGCCGCTAGGTCTTCAGACAAGCGCACACTGTGAGCGCATAGTGGAGCGGCCGACGGATATGGGGTTGTAGCACTGCGCTAGAACCTTGATGCAGTGTTTTAGCAAGAGAGTAGAAATCGATGGCTGGGATCTTTAAAGTATGTGTACGAGTTGCCTGTTGACTTATTTATGTGTTCTAACAGTGAAAATGGCAGGCTTAAATGATGTCCGAAGCGCAAGTAAACGGTTACTTCTGTCAGACACAGAAACCTAAGCGTTTGGAAGATCATTCTGCTTACAACTTCTGTTATGAGTAGCAAACAGGATGTCCCGAGGTTGGGGGACGGGGCCATTAGGTGAATAATAATTTAACAAGGGCTGGAAATGAAAGATTGATTTACCGTGGCAGAATGTGACATGAGAACAAAATCGGCCGAGTACACTTCAGACGAACGGCTACGGTACATGAGACACCTCGACGAAAGGGGTAAGGTAAGAAGACAAGACAAAATTTATAAGCAGAATGGGTTCATAAGTGTTCTCATCAAGTTCGCCATTTGTCAATGGACAGCTGGTAGATAGTGCTTAAGTACGTTAGTGACTTTCGCGACCGCATGAATGACAGTGTAACTAGCACAAAATAGGGCGCTTCCAGACATTCTTAAGACATACGTTCATCAAAAATTCTTCGAAGGAAGATATTGCTTACAATTACTTTTAGGATAGTAATGAACTTAAGCTCTGACAACAGACTGAGATATCAGAAAGAATCAGCAAAAGTGGACATGTGGATTAACAAAACTTGAATACAACCGCACGTTACAATGTCTGTGAGTGTAACTACACAAACGATAATCCGCTATCTGAACACCAGCATTTATGAAGTGCATACATCACACATGTCGGCAGGCAACGTATAGTGGTCGTGAGATGAATCATGGTCAATTAATGTTAACAAAGAATGTGAAGATCAAATAGCAGATTGCATAAAACTTAGACTAGTATTCCTTTATCATTTCGGAGATTTGTACTGCTCATCGGCATGAACGCTTTATTAGAAAATATAAAAACAGGAAGGTCGGTTTTCAAGAGCTGACGCCAAATAGTTTGGAGTTAACGACAACGGAGCACCTGGAATGTGCGCAAGTAGTGGAGAATCACAGGACTCAGATAACCCGGTCTTCAAGATTCAAGTCTCGAACAATTTGCACTAGAACGTTGAACAGCTCTAAACGACCATTTGATGAAACGTGGAGCTGCTAGCTAATATGGAACACGACTGAGCTCTGCTGCGGGACGCCAGCTAATATGGGACTTACCTATAGGTTCTAATATCAATCAAAACTTCCCGTGTATTTGGTCAGCAATGTTACTGTATATCACTGAAGGTCTCACACGTATCAACTAACGGCCCCCTCCATCTGGTAAACCACTCGCTTTGTGTGCTCGTCGAAGCGAATCACACTGCCACTACCAACAGATATACTGAAGGAAAGTTGGCTGCTCTGCACTGAGAATGTCAGTTTTTGTTTTCTCGAACAGTCCAACCATCAAATAGATGGAGTAACCATGGAAAGTCCGCTGGGTCCCATTAAAGCAGACCTTCAAATCAAGAATTGAGCAAGAGCTACTTAGATAGCAAGCTTGTCATACTATAAATGTTACATCGATGGGACATTGATATTCAATCGATTCAAACAGATAATACATAGCCTGCTGCCACGCCTAAATAATTGTCACTCTAACCCGAAGGTTAAGTGTGAATTTTAGGCCAATAACTGTCTGCCATTTCTATGCACATTTATATGTCGCAGAGAAGATGGCTCGATTAGCAGCTGTCTATAGGAAATCCACGTGGATTTGAAATCCAATGGGGTTTCCCCGCGGGAGGACGAAGTGTGTATTCATTCAAACAATAGACAAGTAGTTTATATGTATAACGAACGTAACAGGTATGAAGAATAGTACGTAACGAGAGAGCAAAAGCGTACAGACTCTACAATACTTAAACTTCAGCAGTTCCACACCGGTACAGCATAAACAAACACTAATAAATACGCTGTTCACACTAGCAAGACGAATCTGTACTAACGACAGTCTTGTGGGGGAACTAGACTTTAGCACTTCCGTCTTACAACTAAGTGGTTACCCTCAAAAGTTCGTACAAGGATACAGCACACAAAAACACCATCCGAAGAAGTGATCACCGTAGACGGTCTACATAGAGTTGCCCTTTAAGGGTGACCACATCATACGGTAAACAATACAAAAACTGAGAAATTCACTTAAACGAACATTTAATGCAGTTGAATTCCGTTTACTCTCTCGGACACTGACGCTAACAGTGCCCTCAATCAAAGGAGACCAGCCTATCGGTGCCACATCGTACTGCGTCTACCAATTTACATGCAACTACGTAGAAAGTTACACAGGCAGAACCGAAAAATGTTTGACCTTCAGAGTGAAGGAACACTTGCCTAGACGGATGCAAAATCCCGTGTTATCGGAGAACGGCATTGTTGATGAAACACAGCCAGTTTCACTAGTCGCTAGACACGTTTTGACTATTGGTCAGGCTATCGATTTAGCCCAGGGGCATTCAGAATCCTGTTGCGTCATTCCAAGTCAAGATGCCTGAGGTTTTCTGAGGCGGTCGCAATCGATTGCCTCAAACCAGCTCTGTGCACAGAAGTATCTGTTCGTGAACCTGACTCTTCCCTGGACTTAGTGACCTACCTTAGCCAGCTTATTGATTAACACTCTGAATTGTTTGCTATAAAAAAATGTTATTGTAAATTTGGCACCGATCAGTCAACATGAAATGCTTGCATCTATCCGTTTTCGTATTCTAACCGCTTTGTTAAAAAAAAACAATTGAGTTTTACGGCAAGGAGGTTAAACAAGCTTGCACATACAGGCACGCCACTGGGTGCGACACAATATCACATCAGGTAGTTTTCGGACAGCGGTATGGATGGTTGCGAACTACCCATCGGAGTAGGTGGTACTTACCAACCTCGGCCAGAAGGAAGGTCAAGATCTTCATTGGCAGTCACCACGTTATCGCTTGGCTGTCATGTATTTTTTTCGAACAAACACCAACCACAATTAATAATGCGCAGTGCGGTAGATGCCCCATCGGTGTACGGAGTACATGATCCAACCAGTGAAGACTGCATTTTCACCACCTCGATTAGAGGCCGCCAATTTGTACATTCCCCGGACACGCGTCAACGAACTGTCGCGTTGCTCTCATAATCATGCGCGGTACATGTTGACTGGCAGAGACAACGGTGATCATATGCCGAGATTCTGCACGCATCTACCGCATGCATAGGCCAGGTCTCTGATTCACAGGCCAAAACTTACCGTACACACGTATTGCAAACTCTGTTTGTAATCGACAAGTGGACGTCCTTGCGAGGCCACAAGTGACGGGAGTTGACGAATGCATTATGTGACTTCGCTGTCCTCGCAAACACTTCGTCAGAAATACTACAGGCTGACAAGTTGACCATACTCGGGTAGGCGAAGTATTCGATAGTCTCCAGTAGTCTGTTAGCAACAACGAAGATTGGATCAGCGCCAGCCAATCTTGTAACAACAAACCACACATTGAAGGTACAACGTACACTCCATTCAGATCGGCTATATCATTTGTACGATTCAGCATAGTTTGCATGTTCTTTGTGAAAGAATTAAGTTTCAGCAATGTTGTCTGCAAACTTAATGTCAGTCACCTTACTACTTGGTGGAAGTTTCACTCTGGAATCCCCGGAACGTCCTAGTGCTCCTTCCAGCATATCGTTCTCCTTCACTTAAAGCTCGGTTGTTTGTTTGCAAGGTGTAGGCGCCTTGATGTTGTATGCTTGAATATGGACGTAGCTATTTTTTAATGGTTAGGTCCCCTCCCCTTTCCCTTTTTCTTCTCTCTTCCTATACAGGGTTTGCTTTTTCTTCCTCGTGGTTGCTGTCTATGATGATGATTATGATGATTATGATGAAAGTTAAACATGAAAAGGGAGATTGGACACCATTGTCTGACGCCACTTGGAGCAGATAACATTCGAGATAGTTTCCCATAAATGCTCACTCCGTACTGAGAACAACTAAACAACGATTTTAACAAACTGATGTACTTCACTGGGACTCCTCCGTAATGTAAGCAGCTCTAGGGAGTGTGTCCGGCCAACCGAATCAGAAGCAATCATTATGTCCATAAGTTCTACAGTTTTCGGTTATAGAAAGGAGTGCAGACGCTCCGGTTTCTGACCGGAAACCTGCTTGTCTTCTTATATAGTTCCCTCTGTGTTCCGAAATCTGCCACACTGTGAGGATCGTGTGCAGCTTGTATGCAATAGAAACAAGGCTGACACTGTCGTAGTTGTCGTAACACCTTTACGGAAGGTAGAAATGACTGGTGGCAAACCCAAGTCATGAGGTGCCTCTTCAGCCTATCAAAAGTAACGCGGGAGTGCAGATAGTTAAGACAGCAACCTTCCGCTGCCATCCTTGAAGGGGGCCTGTGAAAGGAAACCCGGACCTGGGGCTTTGATACGTTTCAGTAAGTTGGGCTGCAACGTGTTATAACTCTACCAACCATGCGAAATCAGAGTATCATGTATGACAGCGTACACCGGTTTACGCCACTAAATCCGTGATCAAGCGAATGTCACGTTATGCACAAATGTGACCGACTGGAAAAACAACCAATCAGAAAGAGGAAACCTATTGATTTAATGTGACCAGTCTACCAACAGCCGGTAAGACGAACAAGTGTAAACGTGCGATTGCATAGAAGTACATGGACCACCTGCAACCGTGAAAACGCGGCCACAACACAGACCCACCTCAGTTCCCGATGGAGCACAGTCTGCAATGTCATCCTCCTCATCATCATAGACAGCAATACACCAGTGGTTCACACTGATGCTTAACTGCCACACACCAGTCTGCAATGTCATAACTATCTACTCAATCTACATCCCGCACAACCGAATGAATTGTTATAAGCTAGCTGAACTGTCTTTCGAAGTGCTCGGTTCATCTATCAAGCCACCACAAGCTGTAACTCACTGAGCTACCTTTTTCAAATATATCACTAACATCTTGCCCACGGACAGTGTGTCCACGAATCAAGGAGAGCGGCATTCGGTTGTTCCCTGATAAAAGTGCACACTACACTTTTTTGGCTCTCATAAGGAAATAAGCCTCACGGTCCTTACGCGAATTCTTCATAAACTGGCGTTTCTATTCCCGGTGGCCATTGTCATAGTCGGAATCAGGGAGCATCGATCGACGTCCTGCTGAATCAGCAAAAAAACATTTCTGTCGTAGTTGTAGTGTTTCTTTGTAGTAAACCTCTTCACAAGAGGTTCGTATAGCCATTGAGGTTTTCGCTCGGTGTTCGTTTTGGTCATCCCACCGTTGTGACCCGAGCAGTTTAACCATCACAGCTGGTTGATAGACGTTTGGTGCACAGTCGTCGCCGAATTCGCACTGAGAAATTTGTCAGTGTAAGCAGATAAACTCTGTGCAGTGAGTGAAGAAAGACGAGCACGAATATCGGCATGATCTGAGTGGATGTAGTTTCTACCGATATCTAACTATTATATGATCAATCTGTATCCGTGGTCGGGTTGCACATGATGGTCTCAACAGGATGCACTGCCATCAAGTGCGTTACTCGACATATAGAGTCCGTGAGGTGGGTACAATTGTGACAGTCGATATGGAACACACCGCCCAACCGCCTCCCCCTGGGATAAGATGACAGAGATGTGCGTTCATATTGTAGCGAAAAGACGTCCAATCAAGCACAATCTTTATTGTCTAACATGCTAGTTAGTATGCTACACGCGCGCTCGCGTTTATGAATCAGCATTCCAGTCCACAACACCTCCAGGTTTCCGCTCACGCGTCATGTGCACTTCTGCCCGGTGTGTGTGTGTGATCGGTGCTTTCTATCAGGGTGTTTTCCGATTGCCATTCTTCGTCCGTTGGTGCGATTTCGTTGACCGATGGTTCGTCCGGTCGTTCATGTTGTCCGTAATATATTCACTATGGGCTTTGACCGTATTCCACGACCGTGTCGAGATATTCTTCCGAGTGCTGGGATAAGCGCGCCTTCGATTTGGTCGTCTATCCTATTTTGCCTGTCATGTCTCGTCCGTTGGTCCAATCCAGTTGAGCGAGGACTCATCCGGTCGCCCACGCCCTCCCCGATCCGCTCGTTGTGGATTTTTGGACGTACCTCCTCCCGCGTTGAGGTATTCCTCCGATTGCTGGAATGCTCACAACTCCGGCCTGATAGTCCGCCACAATATCACTAACAAGCACAACGAAGTCCGCGTATTCGGTTTTTCGCAGATCGAAGAGGGCGCCGTATGTGTTCTTTATAGCATCTGCACCATTGTCTGCTGGAGCACGTCGGTAGGACAAATGAATAACATCATTCCTATGTATGTGTGTTGACACACTTCAACCGGAGTGCTAAGTCTGACGATATGTAGACGACCATTTGTTGGGATCCAGTCGAGCAGGGTCTGCCCTGCCTTACAGCTCAGTGCAACTCCCTCCCTCAATCTGAAAGCGAGATTCAGCTTTATCGTCAGCAAAGCCCTTGTAAATCAACCGCAGGACCATGACATTATCTTGGGGCGAGTTCAAGTGAAGGACACTGCCAGGATCGTAATGGTGCGTTTTGGAGACACAGCACACATCGCGTTCCAGCCTTGAAATGGTGTTCGGGAGAGAAGCTTGCTGACCTATTTATCAAAGAGTGTAGACGTTAAAAGCAGCAAAGTTTACCAGCTGTCTCGGCTTGGAGAAAGGATAATTAACAAGAGAAGAGGAAGAAAATGAGTGAAGTGGTCTGCCAGGATATCGATAACATCTGATATTTCCTGATCGTTTATACTGCGGACGTTCTCCATGAGACAGACCTTGGAACGTCTGAGACTATGGAAAAAGCCTTCTCTATACCCTTCAGACGAAGGGCATGGTTTCCTCAAAATAATTGTTTGGGTATGCAAATCGGCCTGTGTATGCTAATCTAACAAGACATACAACAACGAACGGTAGATAAGATAATCACCAACTTGTGTCGTGTCGCATGTTCATCTCACATTCAAATTGTGGATCCCCCAGCCACTACGATTGCGAGTATACCGTGATTTCTTGATTCCAACGGAATACTTCAATACATAAGACAATTGAGGTGGTTCTTCATCCTGTTAGTGGGTAACAAGGTCACGGCAAGAAGCTCTACAGGTTTGTTCCTCGGATGTTCTTCAGGTGACAGTGTTTTCCCTCACTTATCAAATGCAAAAAAGACATGTTGTCATATGTTGACATTTTGTTTACTCTCATCGGTCGCAAACGTAAAACAGGCGAGTTATATATGACACACAAATAAAGATAGACAGGATATGGACATGTACACAGCCACACCACGTATTATGTCACCATCACCATGGCAACCCCGTAAGTTGCTTCAACCACTTTTGGGCACATAGCGCCGGCTGGTGAGTTCTGATCAACATGGGCTCGCTAAAGACCGGTAGCTTCGGGTTCTGTTGACGTAACAATATTGTGAATGATCTAAGTAGGTCAACCTGGTGACCTGTTATCATGAGGTATCTGGCAATCGATGATGCGGGGCTTCGAGTAACGGATTCATCGGTTTCCGATTGTTGTGTCATAATTCGTTTTAACCCGTTCGGGACGTGTTCTGCCACTTGTTGAGAAAGCCGTCGGTCTGTTCTGTCTATGTGAACGTCACCGTAACTCCAAGTGAACTGATAAACTACGTGAGAGACAGAATGGTCGGACAAACTGCGTTCGCGATTGTGTAGAACGGGTCCTTTGGTGATTTGAACCAAGCGTAATTGGGCAGCTGCACACGAAGGGATAGGGCACATTACAATTTGTGCTTGATGTCGTTTGCCAGATGATCACCTTTGAACTGCAAAAATAAGAATATATATTTCTTTTGAGCTGTCCGTACTGGCTCATTGCATTTGGTCACCCTGCTGTGAATGTCTAGGAACTTTTCAGAATACCCGTTTGCCAGCAACGTTTTTCGCAGCATTTCTCCTTCCATCTGCAACTTATCGGAGGTGCAAATATGTCTGGCCCTAAGAAATAGGGTTTTGACCAAATCTCCCTTGTATGCTATCGGGGTAAAGCTGGATAACTGGAGACATTGTCCACCCCATGTTGCTTCGCGATGGACCGATCGCTGCAATGTCCCATCCTAAAGCTTAGTGATCAGTACATCTAAGAAAGCTAAACTGCCATTCGATTTCCTTTCGTAAGACAAGAACAGGTTCAGATGAAGAGTTGAAAAGATTAAAAATAAATCAAAATGGCCAATGTCCGTAAAAACCAAAATATCATTCACATACCGTTTGTACAGTAAGGTTTTGGCAATATTATCTGAGACTTGTCGTTCACTCATTCCCAAAAAGATGTCGGTTAACGTTGGGTCTAAAGGACTACCCGTAGCCACACCGTCTACTAGTCTATGATGAAAGCCCTTCAAAATTGAACCTTACATTTTCTGTACAGAGTAATATAAGGTCCTTAAGATATTCACGCGGTATACCTTTATCACAGCTTCGGCTGAAAATAAAATCACATCAAAACTCAACTGTCTCTCGAAGAGAAACGTTCGTAAGAGAATCAATACACAGAGTTCTGTGTATGAACACTTTAGCATATCATGAAGTTGCTTGAAGGCTGGTTGAAATTTTGGACCCAATTCGCAAAACGTTGTCTTCCCATTGCCTAAAGGATTCCTTCGAACTAGCCGAGTCATTAGAACGCGTGTCCGTGAGTTTACAAGCTATGTATTCGATTGACGTTGACGTTCCCGACCTATGCTGCTACCTTGGCGAGGTAGTCGGGCTTGTGTACTGTTTTGATCCGGCGGGCTATGCTGACTAGGACTCCGGTCCTTCCAGG
>JTDE01003157.1:46372-76593 GCA_014338405.1 Paragonimus skrjabini miyazakii | reverse complement strand
CACTGCAGTGATTAACAGTAAGTGCCAGGCTGAACGGTGAACCAAAGTTAACCCCTATGTAACCGCTTTCAATGGACTACGTCGAATCGTGGAAATAACAGCAATTGTTGGATAAACTACGATAAATGCCAAAAATTGATAGCTGTCTAGACAGACTGGCTATATTGAATATGGAAGCGGGTTTATTCGTTGGAATACTGACGTGCGTGACAACGTCTGTTGCTTTGTATTACCAAATCATCAGAACTGTGTGCGTTAATTTCATTGCTTGTTCCCCTCCAGACTCTCTGGATGTTGTCCCTGTCCTTCACCTTTCCAAGTTAGTTCATGATTGTGGTGTATCATACCGTGGCTGTGATTTGGTGCCAGGTAGTGATCCAATAGCAACACGTACAGCAGTTAACAGGGTTTAAATATACACTTTCTAATGTTAACCAGCCAAGCAAGAACACAAGCAGCTGCAAGCGTAAATCACTATATTTGAACAAATGACCGAAAATATGGGTTAGTCAAAAAAAAACAATCGATATCATGTGCTTCCATTGTTCAAGTAATGCAATACAGGTTCATGGTAGCATTTCGGTTGACTTCACACATGAAGCAATCGATGAATCAACAATACGTGCGCAGTACTTTTGATGTGGTTACTAGCTGAAAAATGAGTGTAGAAAATGATGCACTGATTACCGAACTGACTGAAAAGTTCACGGAAATGCAACACCTACTGTCGAGTAGTTGTTGCAATTTATATAGAATCAAAATTAATGCACTGATGTTTCTACCCTAGCTGAATATAAAATACTTGCCACTCAAACGCCAAGTTCGTTGAACAACAAACCAACACAAAGATGATAACCAAGTGCAATACCTGATATACATTTCTTCAACTCCAGTGAGCGCGATTCGAGTAGTTAGCGGATGCGGTTTTCTAATTTTACAAAGACAAATAATTATCGGTCTTGGATCCAATTTCTAAGCGTGCGTGGTATTGAGGATACAGCTGAATTGAGACAACTGTCCACCAGTCCTCTGATTGTTAGCAAGCACTTCCACAGCCCTTGTGAATACTCACCCGTTTTTATGTCAATCAGAAAAACTTCGATTCTAACTTACGAGTAACGGAGCTGTAACTTCCACGAGCAGCCTAGAAGCACGACGTAAGGTCTAGGTAAAATGAGGTTTATGCTTCTTCTTTCGGTGGACTTATAGCCAGCCAATGTTTCTAACAAGGTTTTGACTTGCCCATCACTTCCAATGTACACAGTGTGAATGTGTCATTAATTCTTCCTGAAGACAATCTAACACTCTGATACGTTCCCTTTATGACACCTAGACTATCCATTGGGCAATCAGTCGTACAGCAGTAGCCTTGTTTATAGCCATCGATAAGGATGACACAGAGTCGTGCTATAAACCCCTCCAACGGACAACCACAATGAACATAAAATTCTCCAGGTCAAGTTGTTTCCGAACTTTTCGTTAAGCCTTAATATTGTACCAAAATACTGTTCGGGGCAAGATGCCTATTGCAAGATGACTACACGTCGATTAGAGAGCCCTCATATCTCTCTTCACAATTCAACCTCTCAAGCTGCAGTGGGGCCTTCCAGATAACCAAATAAGCTGTTCACAGTTTGCATCGTAGTACTCTTTTGCCAATACAATAACGGTAAACTTATCCGGAGTTCTTGTCATAATCTTGTCAAATGTCAACATGATGTGAAGACTTTACGACCAATTTAAATGGGCGGTTTCATGCCACGTTAACTACATATACATATATATATAGTTGTATTTTCATATAAAGTAGAAGTGTGTTAAATAATTGCTGCAAGTTTGATGAATCTTTGAAAGCAGAGGACCAAAAATATTTTTTTTAGTAAACCAACTAGTGCAGCGCCATATAAATTGAAACTATATTGCTGAAAAGAACTGAGGGAGTATTTCTACAAAAACCCTGTTGTTGCATCTAATTGGAAAATGTACGCCCGCTGAATTAGTGCATTATATGAGTTATTTCGAGGATTCACCTAGCAAGAAGTTCATTTTCACTTTTATGTTACTAGTTCATGTCAGTCCAACTAGAAAAGGGCTAGCGAACAGTCACGCTTGATGTACGACTAGTCTAAGTCTACCGGATAAGAAATGTTCACACTCAATATATCAATATCAGTCCTCTATGTTTTATAATGTTATACTTCAGAAGGTTGTAAAACCGGTTCGTTTTCCATTACGAATTTTTATGTGATCAGGGTATTCTGTGTGCATGGCGGCCACATGTTAACATACCGCGACAAAACAAGGAGGATTCTGTGAACATTCACTTGACTAATGGATAAATTTATATAACCATTTAAAGTGATTTGCTGATAGAAACTCTGACTACACCGCCAGCAGTTCCATGCTTTCTACTTTTAGTGTATTGTCAGCTTTACAGGAGGATATTGAGCAAAGTGGATTACCAGCCGGTCACTCTAATTGGATGGAGACGTAATCATTCGTGACTGAAATATGATTTCAGCTTACAACGATATACACGCTTGGCACATTTCGATTCTTTCAAGTTCACTTGTTAAGTAGTCAAAGTGAACTGAACGCGATTGATACGTCTGAACAAGACAAGTGAGGCAGACTTGTGAAGAAGACGAATGTTGGAAGAACGCTACACATCGGCTTTTCTCTGGTCTGCCGAATTTTTCGGATTGTGCGATTAATTCGAAACGCAACACAATTTCAACCATGTAGAATGTGATATCATTATCACATAGAATACAGCATGGGTTTCAACACTAATTGAATGTATGAGTTTACAATCCACACTTCAAAAATGGCTTCTGTCACACATGTGTTTTATGAAGCAAACTGTAATATACTCCTGTTTTAGTACAGTCGTTTCGTGAACACTGGCGGAATCGAGTATTCTGTAAACCCCACCGGGATACGAATTGGTGTGAATAAATATTCATTTGATATAAAATATACACGACACTCATGGATGATCAGGCTTTCACACTTTTTGTATCGCTCACATTTCCAAAGACAACGACACATTCACACTACAGTTATAACCATTATCTTCTAATAAGTAACACACTGTAGTGCTTAAAGTCACTTTGTAACAATTCACGTGATAGCTATTGCACAGGGTCAACCATATGATGTCCCGTTAGAAAATAATATAATTTTTGAGAAACCATTAACTTCATCAAGCTTTATTCTCTTCAATATATCACTGGAATTGCGGTTTTATGCAGAAGTTCCGGAAACCGCTTGTCACGAAAATTTATTACGATATAAAACAAGGTGAGCAAAAGGATTGAACTCTGTCAGGTGACTGAAAAGAAGAATGAGTTTCTAGTCCTGCCATTCAAATCAGACTGTTTGACAACAAGTATCTATCGCAATGTAGCATTCAGTAAACATCATACACATGCGCCTGATGTCACCAATCGGACTGTTGCAGTCCTGAGTGCGTAATACCTGGTGTGCTTTTATGTCCACTGATTTGCTTCGATTTGTCTAACGTTTATAGTACTCTTATTGTACTATCATCACAAATAACAGAGAAGAAGCAGTCACCTCATCGCAATACATCGATATTCTGTTGGGCTAAAATAGTCTAAGGGGACGGAATACCTTAAGTATAAATGTGAAACGAAAGTTCTGGATCGTCCGCTCGTTTCCTCCAGTTACGTCAATAACCGATGGACTTCCGGTCTACAAGCTGGCA
Source organism: Paragonimus skrjabini miyazakii (assembly GCA_014338405.1). Classification (NCBI taxonomy): domain Eukaryota; kingdom Metazoa; phylum Platyhelminthes; class Trematoda; order Plagiorchiida; family Troglotrematidae; genus Paragonimus; species Paragonimus skrjabini miyazakii. Next base: position 72,863 of record JTDE01003157.1, on the reverse strand, counting down.
ATATTTCCATTGCAAGAACGATAGAGCAACGTTACGAAGCCCGCAACATATCAGTGCGTAAGTTGTGACTAATATTGCTCAAGTAAAATTCGATATTGAACAGTTGCTGGTCTACTTTGCATAATAACCCCTATTTTCAATATGAAATCCTCATCTGAAACTTCATATATGCACCCTGCGCTGTATCAAGATCAATTTGTATGTTCGCGGTTGATTTCTGTTCTCATTGAAGTAGCCGTAATAGTTAAAACTATGCACGTTCAAGTCACCCGCAGGCTAACATCTGGAGATCCGCCGTGTCCAATTAAACAAGCCTGCTTTCGGCAAATTACACATAAGTTTCCCAAGACGAATGGCAATCAACATGCTTGCATGTTCCATTAAATGGTGTGTGGTGCGGATCTTCACTGGTTTCTGGAGGTGGGACAAGATGCTGATATTCCATTTCAGGATGGTATGACAAAGAAACAAGTGGGTGGTCCGTAGTGAAGAAACTTTCGTCCTGATTGCGCATGAACTGAACAACATCCACATTTCACAGTTGACAAAACCGCATTCAGGGTTCAATGGATTGTATTCCTTTGCCATAGCTTATGACGAATTACTGGAGAAGAACGATTTGTGTAGACAACTGAAGTTACTCATGTAGACGGGACAAAGAATGGATACTGTGTTATATTCAGATGTACTACACACGAGTCGTGGTATTACCTGATTCATAAACGATGCCAGACAAATATAAACGTCTTTCTTTCAACTAAACAATAGTTGTGTTTCAGCTTTAATCAAAAATTAGCGATCAGGCGAAATTAACATGGTGTTATAATGAAGAATAAGCACCTAACATTTGCTTGCCATTAACTTCGAACTCCAGCTGTATTTTACAAGGTTGTTCCTACCAGCGGTTGCAAGTGGGTCAGGAAAACTGTGAGTAATCTGTCCTCATAGCCAGCGGATGATTTTCAAAACTGGCTTACAAACTCAAGAACAATTTTGCAATGTATGCGAATCTAAATTTTTATCAGACCAGCAGCCGAGTGGAAACAACCAGTGCCTTCAGAACAACATGAGTACGGCGATTGCTTAGAATGCACAACGCGTTAGTGGAGACTGATGCAAACGATTGATTGCATCGTCCCATTAAGCTTATTGCTCTGTTTTACACAGCTGTTCTCGGCCGCCTTTCTATTCATGTTTTGAATCGTGTCTACAAATACACATCATCCTATCTTAATAACGTATCTGTTTACTTCAAGTTCGTAAAAACATTCCTGTCTCTATAATATCAGTGGTTTGTGCATTGATCAATAAATTTTCTTCAAATTTTCACCCGTTTTTCTAATTAGCAACACCGTTGAGCTAACAACCGTTCATTCGTTTTGCTGTGCACATTAGTGTTCAGTGTTGCACCCGCGGACTGTTGTGTCTATACTGTTCCTTACTCACACGTTTTACTGATTTCCAGCGTTAACAAAATACCAGCTGACATTATATCAGAATGTCGCTCCACATAAAAACTTAACAATCAGTAGAATGGAAGCTTTACGCCACCGGTTTGGATTAACACCATGTACTGTTGCTCATATGTCAAGTAATATACAAATATAGAATAGCGAACAACTTCATCCAGACAAATATTCAGCACACGGTAAACGTTGTTGAAAATAAAAACAGTAATGTTCACGCGGAATAATTCTGAACTAGTCTGTTTGCCGGGAATAATACTTACTGAATATTTTTTATGCGTGGACATGCGGAGGGAACAGCAACTGGCGTATCTAAATGTGAACAAATATTACATAATTTTTATCATTGCTTAGTCGCAACGCCTTTTATTATCCTGTACATTTATAAAGTTTATACACCCATTTAACTGATCAGGCGTTCAGCCGTGCTATCAGAGCGTGAATTTCACGAAATCCCCTAAACCAATCATGATTAATATACAATAACCGGTCCCCGTATAAGTTAATCTTGTGCAATAATTGACGGTCAAATATAAAACGCAGCTGCAACGAAGTTAATACTTGCCGTCAAGTGCGTGTTCTGTAGATTCCAATAGTTTAGGTCCAGCACGACAGACTACGGGATATGATGGCATCTCATGGAAAAATTGAGTGCTTAACGGGATATATTTATAATATGTAATGATGATCATCATATTCTGTCTCGTATGTGCCACAGTGATGAATAATTAATGTGAATCTCATAGTCGTGAACTGAGTTTAGGAAGACGTAAGTATAAACACCACCGTGTTATTTTCTCTCTGTCACTCACTTTCATTATAAGCAGGTGGTAGGATCGGTGTTATTCCTGTGGAAACACAAGAACAAAAACGTGGATATAAATGATTACACAGTTATCCAACACAAATATTAGTGATGACAACAACATCAGATTTAGTCTGTTGCTTGAGTTAGCTAAATGACTGTTCTGAGCTGGCTGATGTGACCTTTGAATGGAAAACCTGAGTTTGTTTATTTCTATCAAAACATCTGTAAATTCAAAAATATCGAAGATGGAAAGCCAAGGTTTTAATTTACAATAAGTTATTGTCCTATAGTAGCAACTCGACAAGATTTGATCTTCGTTTTTCGTCGATACAGAACACCCGTTAGTTAGAAGGTCATGCGGGTTAAGATCTAGTACCATCTGTTACCGATGGACCGTTGAGTAGAGTAATATTTCACCACTGTAGTGTACTTACAACCAAACAGAGATAAAGAAAATTGATCGAACTAGCAATCGGTGCAACTTCACCACATGTGCTTATTCCGTTCCAGAAACTAGCAATTATTTCAATCAAAAAAGTGTTGACTAGCTGAGTTATCCCATGTTATGTTCGGTAAATCATATCTAACCGGGACAATGAATAGCTGAAAAAATACAAGTTGTAAGTAATCTCCAGCGTGAATAAACATTTGCTGCATTAAGAAAACAACGTAGGAAAGATGACATAGAAAGACACTTGTAATTTGCTCTGTAATTGCGCACGGCCATTCACTGTTCAAAAAGATATGATCACGATTATATCAGTTTAAATTTATCGCTAGATTTTGCTAAATGACTTAACTCGTGTGACAGTTGAGTTGAGGAGCTGAATTTGCCTGTCCTTCTTCAAGACATCTGTAAAGTCAAGACTGCCAAAGAAAGGAAGCTGTGGTGGTATCCCACAGTAGTTGTTGTCTACCAATAGCAATTGGATAAATTTCGAAATCTGTTTCTGGTTGAAGCAGAACATCAATTGGTTAAAACGTCATATGGGTTAAGGTGAGGCTTCATATGTTAGTAGTAAACTATTGAATGTGCCAACGTTGATCCTTAATTCCTTTATATGAAACACTATATTGAGGACAGCAATTATGATTCAGTGGACGAGCATCCGCAGCCATTTAGCAATTTTCACATATCGGTGAATAATTGTATTCCCTAGTATTCCGCTTGAGCAAATATTGCCACAGTACGACTTTCGTCTACCAGGTTAACATGTAATACACGCTTTTTCGCAAACACCAGATCATTCTATAAACCGACCTAACTGCGTGCAGTTAGTTCCCATCGGTTGCCATGAGACGTACAATATTTGCTAAAGCTCACAATTAGTAGTAAATTGTCATAACCACAATTAAGGAGGGGCGAATCAATTTTAACATCAAATAATGACAGAAATGAACATGCTAGACAGCGCTATACGACCACATTAACTTCCAAAGACGTTACAAAGTAAACAATGCCACTGAGCGGAGAGATCGTACAGAATGACATTTGCATTTTGTGCTGCAATTGCACATGACTGATAAGATCACTCACAGTTCTGAAACAAAATAAATAATCGACGTTCAAAATATATGGTGTCCGGAAGAGAGAGGATAAGAAAATTACGCACGCTTATTTTGATGCTAACAAACTGTTCCCATCTTAAGTTGACACGGTTGTATACATTCGATAACATAATTTCTGCAATCTAACGAATACATCGATAGATGCATAGTAACGTATACGAAACACCACATACGTTCTGAATAAGTAGATCGTGTAGAAACAAGATGGTTCACATTGAACATGGTTATAGTGTACACACAAACAAACAATGATTGATAATATTAACCAAACTAGCATTCAGCATATCTTTACTAAATGTGTTTGCTCGAGTTCAGTTATAGTACTAATCTCAGTCAAGCGAGAATGGACTATTAGTGCTACCCCACGTTATGTTTGCCAATCTATATCTAACTTGAACGTTGAATATCTGGAAAAATCCAAAATACACTTGATCTCCAAGCTGAATGCACATTCTCCTACCTTAAGAAAACAATGTAGCTGCACACATGGAAGCAGGACTTATCCAGATCAAATATCAATTCATCCATCTTAGACGTATACACATAGCCTCAATCCGTCGTTTCACTTTCAGATCCTTGTTTCTGTTGAAACATTCACAACTAATCGCTTTTAGTCGAAGTCTTCGTTTATAAACTTGTCTCTGGTTTTGAAATATTGTCCCTTCTAAATCTGCCGACTGGTTTCCTATCGCTTCAGTTTTTCGAGAAAATTAATCGACCATGCGAGTGTTAGAATAACTGAAGAGCGTTGAAGATGGATTGACTGAGTGCTGAAGGGGAATGTGAAATTACGTGCATTTAACACTTGATTTTTCATCTGACCATTTTGTCTTAACAACCTCAATTTGATGGTTTGTCTAATGTGCTTCTAAATGTGTTTGTACCACATTGAGCTGTTGGTCTCAATTGAGAATTTTTCAAAGACAAACACTGTCAGAAACAACCACAGTTTATTGTTTTTGTTGTAAAATTTATCGTGAAACCCAATTTCACATTTCACGTCACTCTACTCACATGTTTACAGTAGTATGCATTTACCTTCTAATTTAACGTGACTCGTCCGTTTGCAACGCTAGCTTTTACTCAACCGTTTAATATGTCAACATTTAATTCTTTTCTATAAACTCCATATCGACCATAAACAGTTGAACTGTATCCGATTTTATTACTTATATTTTCATTCCTGCTACAAGCAACCACATTTGTTTACATGTGTAACAGTAACGCACTACACATTTTACCGATGGAATTAACTGGACGGTTTGTCACGCTTCCGCTGCACTGTTATATGCGTTTGTAAACCTGGTCGTAAGTTACTCTACATTTAAATTTTTTATTATTATATTTGTAGAACCACGTTTGATAACAGTATATATATTTACGTATAATCTTCTGCCCTCTGCCCGTTTTAAGATATATATATATATATATATATATATATATATATATCCAGCCCAGACCGTGCGTAAGACTAGGCTACCTGAACGCATAATTCGAATCTTCTGGCGATTTAACATTTATCATGGTGTAAGAGGTTTGTGATGGAGAATGAGAATGAAGCTTGTCAACTTCAATTTTATACATGCTTGATTCGACTAGCAGATGGACCAGTTTAGTTAAATTCAGAAACACAAAAACGTGCCTTGCATAGAAGTCAAGAAGTGATGGAGGAAAGGCACTACCGTGTGCAAGCAGATAAATGATTGTACCTGGACCTAGTGGAGGGATGCGGGTTGTTTGAAGTGGAAGTCAAGTCTTGATATCTCAAATACATTATACGCTCATCAACATAACGTGGGCTTCCCTCAAGATGTAACCTTTAATAATGGTATATTTTTCTTATTTATTTCAAATTCATTTGGGTTAATATGCAATCGTTTGATTTCTCTTCACCATTCTTTTCGAGCACAAAGTGTGTCTAGCTGTAATTCGGATCCGGTCTTTGAACTGGCCAGTCTGGCCTAGTTTGAGCTGAGTTAAAACAAATCAATACCACTCTTCGTACACTTTGATAATGATTGTTCAGATATCTACATATTCTCATGTGGAGTAAAAGTGTCTTCGCATTACAAAAACGTAATAACACTAATCCTGAACCTCGTGGGAAACTTAACACATTGTCACAACAGGACGTGATAAAATAGTTAATTGATTAAATTTCGATTACAACACTCCTGAGGAAGGCCACCCGAGGTGGTTGAAACGTAGAGTATTACAACTTGCTCATAACGTTGTGTTATTCTCAATCTATTTATCAACATAACATAACATAATAATAACATAATAATAATAACTATCTGCATAGAATTCGAACTAAATGAAGCGTGACAAAGGAAAGACGTTACCGTATGCGAGCAAATAAATGATTACATTCAGATTTGATGGAAATGGTTGGGTTGTGTCAGCCATGTATTGATTTCTCTATAACATTAAAAGTTCATCATTATATCGTTATATTTCAAGACGAAACTGTTCATAATGATAACAGTTTATGCACATGCAATCTTGAACATTACTGTGAATTGAACCTGGACTATTACAAACACCTCCTACATACGTAATGCATATCACTTGTTTTAAAATGATGACAATCCTGATAACGGAGCATTTATGAATACAAGTCAGAATGCATGAGGTACTTTTAAAAACAAATCGACTTACTTGTAATTGCGTGTATGTGAGCACTCGTTCCAGAATAACTGTGCTGTCGCCGATTGAGGTTAACGTTGTGCACAATTTCTTCCAGAGCCGAGCGGTTGTTTTGAATTTTCGTTCCATGGTAATACACGTCGAATGATACGTTATCTGATGTGAGCTGAGGTTCCGAACCAAACTTACCGAGGTTCAGTTGCACAACTATAGGGCGCTTAGAATGCAACAGGTTGAGCTTCGGGACCCAGTATGTTTTGAACTACGTGGAAAGAATCAAAGGGCATCAAATGTTGTCTTAATTCAACGTATGTAATATATGGAATTCATTGTATCACCATTCGAGAATGTTGCTACAAAATGAAAAAAACACCATTTGTAACAACGTACATTATTTACAACATTCAACGTTGATTGTAAATCCTGTTACATCTGTTTACTTTCTAATTATTCACACAATTTTATCTTGCTGTCAGAAAATGATGAGACTGCAAATTATGATACTAATATTCCGTGATTAAGTTGTATTATCCAGGTGTGAACGATTAGAATTATCGTCTGAAAAACTACCTTTTACTAAAAAACAACTAATGGTCGGCACAATATCACTTAGACAACCACAATGGAAGTAAAACACAACCCGCCTGAGCTTATGTCTTTATTTGCTGTCCAAAAGCAAGCAGACAGGAAAGTCATCAGCAATAACTTCCCCGAACGTGGTCATCTTAAAGAGAGGCATAACAGCGTCTTCAGAAACGCCCCTTTAGCTGAGCTCCAAGACATTCTTTCGAACAAAATCATAATGTACAGCATAGACCTTACAATGTTTGGACTTACACTGAGTAACCTTTCAGTTTGCTCCAAATTTCCCCTTCTGTCTTTGCGTCTTTGTCTGTTTGTCATTATATATCATTCATATGGTGCGATAAACCGGGCAATCATGTTAGGATCCCAGTGTTTTATCTAGTCTGCTCAACTTCACGACTTTTCTGTTGTGACCATAAGGTTAGCACGAAATATTACGCTAATATTTACTTTAATTGCAATATGCATCGCTAATTCAGTTTCTCATGATTTTGACTGTATCTGCTTGTTCGCCTTCGTAGCCATTAACTTCTGTAAGTCCTTCTTCCTGATCCCAGTTCACTATTGAACCTAGTACACTTTGCACCAACCACATTTTGGATATTCCCTGTTTTTTCATAAATCGTTACCACTACTCTAATTCGGATTACTGACTGACTCGAAAGGTTCGTTTTGGGTGATAACAATTTTGAGCATTTTTCCTTACATTAGAGTGCAGAATTGTACTTACCAACTAAAATCTTGAGGATATTATGTACTAAATGTTGACGGATGGTACAATTTAAGCTATAAGTACATATCTGTATTCATGCACAATGGTTTGACTGTGATCGTCGACCATCAGTTCATTTTAGTTGAAAACTAACATAAACAGTTACACCTGTTTCATATGCCGTTGATTACTGGCAGTTTTGTCAACTTCACTATAGGAGTAAAGAAAGTCCCTGTGTATTTCCTACAAGAAATCCTCAATCTTGTAGGATTCGTGGTCCACACATCTCACTATCTATGGATAGACGACATATCAGTAGATACTTAGTGCCAGGTTGTCACTTCGTTTTTTTTTGTGCCAACTCGCATTGTATGTTTGTAAACCAATTACTCACATCATTTTGGAGCTTGAAAAACAATTCCTCGTCATAGTCTTTAAACTCATCAGTGGAAGTTCCGAAATCCATATTGATGTCCACCACGATCGCAGTAGCTATCCGGTAACCTATGGACAAACGAAAACTCGCAATCAATTTGTTCATTGTGACAGTCGACGAAATAACGCGTAGAAATAAATGGAAGCAGTAAACTAGAATATTTTTCAATAGAACCGCCAAAATGATTAACCGCATCTGTCTCCCATCATACAGTTGTAAACCAACGGTTGTTTTGAGATTCGCAAAATGTGAGTTTGCATGCAAATCATCCAGTAGCGTTACCATCATGTATACTTCAACCTAATGTGAAGACATTCTTACAGTGGTTGACGAGACTGTCACTTGCGAACATAAAGCAAAGTTGTACTCATGGCCGTGGCAAAGATGCACAGTAATGACGACTTTCAGTAAAACGGAGCTTCAGTCCACTGCTCCAAATAATGTCTATCTGAATGTAAATGTGACTCGTGTTCCACTGACAACGGTCCAATTCCTTGAAACTCATCTTTGACGCATAAAGAATTCACAAATGTCTACTTACAATCTGAAAATCGGCGTGCCGACATTGAACAACGCAATCGACTTTCATTGTAAAATGGCATAATGCCTATTGACTGTTTTACATAGGTGAATGAAATTCACTATAGAGATTGACTGCGCTTTGATCGCGTGCCACCTGACAACCATTGTCGTGATTCGTATGGTGAACGTATGGTGAACTTTCATCGATGTTTCATATTTCCCAATAACATTCGGTTCGCAACATTATTTCGATTAACATAATAATCTTAAAATTCCTGTGTCCAGGTGTAATGTTCCGTAGTTTACTGATTACTTCATACAACGATTTGTTCCGTGAGAACCACCGCCGCGACCACAACAGTATGCAACTGTAAGAAATCCACAAAACACATGTTCTACTAAAGTTAACTTCAATAAATGTTGGAGATTGGGGAATCTTCTTGTCCTGGACGCATCATTCATCCCCAAGAAACTTAGGGATTTTCGAGTTTCACCAGAAAACCAATTCATTGTGATTATCGATATTCTTTTCAGACCACACCTAACTGAATCTGGGTGATGTTGAAAAGCATTCCCACCGCCAGACTATTCCAGTTCAATACAATTTTATCCATGTTCCGAAGATTTTGCTCTAGAACTTGGCTGATCAGTTGTCAATGCGGTGCACGACTAGGCAATATTCCCAAGTTGATTAACACTTGTGAGTAATCGCGACTTCTTTTCAAGTGTTTACCAAATGTCACTCTCACAGATAATAACTGCGGTCAATGGCATTTATTGGTCACGTATTCTGTTGTGTATTCTGTGGAAGGTAGACTGAATCCAGTAAAAGTTTAAAGGATTTTACATCATTTCAAACACTGATGTTTCAAAATCGGATATCATAGAATTGAAACAAAACCCAAAGAGCTTGTGACCTTATGCCGATTGATGTGCACTCTAAAGTTTGTTAGTGTTATCTGGGAGTTAGGTGTGTTAACAACGCGATCGGTTTGCAAAGAACTGTAAAGGGTACTTTGTATGCGAAATACACCCGCGTCATTGAAAATCCGGAGCAACTTCAATCGATCGTGCTCAAAATGTTGCTAGTGATTAGTTCACCAAAGCGATTAGTAAAACGTACGGAGCAGTTGGAGGTTACTTTGTAATCCTATGAAACGTTGAATAAATTCAATAGCGTAGGGACAAGGTTGTGATCGAACATTAAAATGCAACGTAAAATGGATTTAGATAAGTTAGAATGCATAATTTTAAGTAAAACAACCAAAACAATGCACCGCATTGAGCAAATTTATAACTTAGTTGAAACTGTTTCATCCGTAAACATACGCGCATATACGAATGTACGTAACTCATTGTGAATCTACAGATATGAGCACACCACGTAAATCGTGTACAGTAATCCTCAAGCCAGACAAAGTCCGTCCAAACAAATCACAATAATTCTCTACACTAGCAGTTTCTGGCAGTTGTTTCAAGTTGAACTGTCGGTGTTGCTTTGCCGGCTAGGCAGTAGTTGAGAAAAGTGAAATGACTGCAACGTCACATTTGAGCCCAAACTGCACTTACCAACTAACGCATGCACATCAATGTTAGTCCACAGATACGATTTATAGGAAAAACTATACATAAACTGTGCCCTGTGAATCCCCTATATGCCGCCTTGTCTTGTTGGTTCCACTTTATCACAGTCATTTGACAGTGAGTCATTACACAGCTTTCCTGTTTACTGCATCACCTGTGTCACATTCAAAATCTCATGACACTTCCAGCAAATGTGAAATTCGAAAAACCCTTCATTTTCTCTCTGTCCTGTTTACTTCGCGCAGAACGCAATTTGATGTTGACTATAATGGTATGGGTCCTTAGGTCTGTTAGTCAAATACTGTCAACAACGGTCACTGTCAATAAATTGAAGTTATCTTGATGCCAGTTAGCCGACTGCTATATCGGACATACATTAATTAAACATTTCTTTCAAACGATTGCATTTTCATAGCTGCGTAAGCTCTGAGATAGTCAATCTGAAAACAAGGTATTGGTGCTGAATTTATTGCAGCAGATTTGTGTTTATCAATGAGTTACACGTAATCTACGAAACCAATAAACTGAATTTTGTCATTTCAGCATTCTAGGTACGTGTTCACACACCTGAATTTTTGGTTTCCAATTAGGTTTGTTCACAAAATATTGGTTGCAGCTTTGCCATTTGTCTTACAGTATGTTTCAGTACACTAACTATTTGACCTTCAAGATTATTGTCGTAATTATTCGGACACATGTCACTTTTGAAGACATTTTGTTAAAAATCGTCGTGCGCCGTACTCAGTAAATTATTTGACTATACCAATTTACATCCTCGCTGATTGTTTGATATAATGTGGTCTACTACGCTTGTCTCGCTCGAAGGAGCCGAGTCTGACTGTGCTCATGTTTCCAAACTTTACTTAGTACAAGTACGACGTTTAAAAAGCAACCTGAGCATCTGCTGCGAGACCTTCCAGGCTACGACAAAACTTCTCTCCATCAACAAAATAAATATGATCAGGCTCTTGATGACCTCGTATTCGTTCTCTTCTGTTGTACGTTCAGGCTCACCAGTAATCAACGGTGAATCATGTCATCATTATAACCCAAATTTTATTAGCAAATTATTGTTACCACGATGCTACACGGCACACCTAGCGCTACAGTCAACTCCGTGAGAGAATTAATTTGCTCTCAAGCCATTGTGAATTTCCACAGACAGTTTTTTACAAATTCATATTTCTTATATCGTTAATCACGCTACTTAGCTTCACTTATTGCTAGTAATGGTGCAATAATAATACGCGTATCATGATTCTTCCCCAGCCTGGTCAGTTTGTGAAAGTTTCGCCCTACTATCAGAACACTAAAAGTTGTTGAGTATGACTGTGTTCGCTGTCTTTCACTCAACCAATCTACAAACAAAGTAAGTGAGTGCAAGGTTCCCACGTATTAGTTCCTTAAGCTGGTCCGTAAGCTGGACACTAAATGGCATGGTTTACCGAACAAAAACCTTTTTCAGACGTATTCAATGGTGAGAGCGAGCTTGCTTGCGTTATACGCAAGCAGATTGCTACCCTGGTCAATTAGCTTTCTTTGATGCAATCTCGATTCGAAATAGATATTCAGGGCACCTACATCTATTGAATTACGTGTGATAATGTACTTAAATTGCAACTCACTACCAGAATAGGTTAGAAGGATTTCGTTCTCGACCGTAGTCTTACGTAGATTGAATTGTAGCAAGACATAAGCAACCCGAGTTATTACTCAACGTTAAGGTGCTGCTACTTTGGGAATGGCTCGACACGATTTATTGTCATTGACCTGTTTTTGTACATTGAAGTGAAATCATCCTGCTGCATCAACAAGACACAGGGTCCAAGGCAATAACAACTTGAACTTCCTAATTCGATATAATGAAACCATGGCTATGCAGCCATACTTGTAACGCACTGGATCAGATATAAGGCAATTAGTAGGATCATGCATTCAATTTCTGCCGCTAACAAGTCGAACCTAAAGACAGTAGGTTGGCTATGGCTCATTTATAAGCAAACATAGTCAAGAATACGTAATAGCTCCATCGGATTTGTTATCGGGCATCGCTTTTTTAGTTGCTGAAAAATAAACGATATGTGGTATAGGATGAAATAACTGGGGAGATCATCATTAATCTAAACACGCAGTCAACCTTCTTTTTGTTAAGTTATATGTAACATAAATTCCGCTCTTATCTTTGTACAGACAACAGTCACCTTACAGACAATCAACCTTCAAAGCGGATTGCTGTATCTCTAAGGATAGGCGTACATTGTCAAAGTTGCTATCAGGGTTCTCAATCGAACATAACGTCCAACATTCCACCTAGAGATGGTCAATCGTTTCCCAAGGATCTAATGAATAGATAAACGCAGTTGCCTTCCGGTATCTTACTGTTGCCGCAATGTGAACTAACTAACCGAAAAAACGAACATCATATGTATACCACAGCTAAAATATTTATGAACTATATAAAACAGTGCAAAGTATTGATACCAAAGTGATTCGTTTGAACTCGGATAATGCAGAACACATGATAGTGATTGCCTTTCCGAACTGGACGAGACTTTGCACGTAAGCAAGCGTCAGACCCTGCACAGAAATAGTAACTATGACTATTATGTAGGAATGCTCTTTTCTCAACGAGACTCAAGATAGATGTAGGGTAGCTTTTTCACTGAGTGAGTTGATCGGTCATCAGTCTTAAACAGCTTGTTCCATTCGTTCAGACGACCAAGGAAAATTCGAATTTGGTTTGTCAACTAAGTCAGCCGGTTGGCTGAATACTACTCACTTTCTACTCGGATTATCAAATGTGTATGATATGCTTTAGAAACACAGTCCAATTGAATTGTACATCCAAAATTATCTAATATAAATATTTTTTGTGGATAATCAACAAAACAGCCGTACTGAGAAAAAAACAAATCGATTAGCACCTACCGTGAACATTGACTTCAGGCCATAATGTATGCCTGATTCCAGAGTTCAGAATCGAAGTCAGATTTCGTGTTAAGCCACTCATGCACGACGGTGTCACTGGAGAATTTGTGTAAAGTTTTCTATCGAAGAACAAATCGACGCGCATCCATTCAGGAATCTCTGATGTTCCAGGGAGTTGCATGCAGGTTAGAAGAGCATTATAATGTAATGCACTCGCTTTCTTTAACACAGCAGGTATCTATAAGAAAAATACGGAAAATTCTGAGAGCTTCAAAACGGTTATTTTCCCACTGTAATCCAGATGGAATAATCAGAAGACAAACACTGGTATGCGCCGACATCCCGCATTAGCTCATCAGTACCAATTAATTAATAGCGCAAAAAATGTGAGGTAAAAGTTGTTGTAAATTAGGGAGAAAATAACCAAAGAAATAAACGTCACGCAGTGTAACCTGAATGACGAGTCATTGTAAACAATTTAGATGCGTAGTTTTCCATCTCCAATCAATCGAAATGTGTTTCAAATTCCATCAGTGTTCACTTACTCCGGTCGAAACGCTTCCACACAATTGTTCAAATTTTATCCGGATAAATCTACGAGATCAGGATTTCATTTGCAAATCTATTATTATCGGCCCCTCATTCCATGAATAATTGTGCTCTCAAATGGAATCTAGTGGTGCTTTGTGAGAAACGAGTGGGCTATTTCAGAATCGCATGATTCACAAAATCTGACATGTGTTACAATTTAAAGTGCAAAATGTATATATACATATATAGTGTGGATTTGAAACGTCACAATAAATCGTTCGTTACTCAGTGTTTGCCCTTTCAACACTCAAAATATACATATATACTGAGTACTGTTCAGAGTTGTCCATAGTTCTACTGAAATATATCATCTGTACCCAAATATGGGTGGTGTTCAGAGTATATAACTCAAATCTTCAACTACTTGGCGGTAGCCATCAGTTTTTTTGAGGTAACAGTCTAAAGCAGCACTATCGTAGATTCCAGAAACATACTGTTTCCTCTTCTGAGCATCAAGCTACGTTGGGCTTCAACTTTTTCAGCAAATTTGGTTTTCTTTTCAATCGTTTGTTTTAGAAATGCGTATATCTAATGGATCACCATTGCTTTTAATTGTGCATAGGCATAAATTGGAGCAGTGTTTTGAGTCTTTCATCATTCTGTTGCCTAAGTGGTAACCTGCCTGTGGGACTTGACTCGCAAGTTAACGCAGGATAAAATGTGGATAAGTTGGGTATTTCGATGGTGATTCAGAAAAGGCATTGCTTGGTTCAACCAACTTAGTGTTCTCCTTTACAGACTCCTACCGTGTTTCAAACTACTGCACAGTAGTAAAGCTTATAAGTTGTCTTAACGACTGACCCGTTGTCTGACCCACTTTTTTCAGAAACATCTAACGTACACATGATACGGGACAGTGAGCAGCCTCTCTTAGTAGACCTGATGAGTTCCGTACCATGATAAGTCTCACTCATACCGTTCAGGGAAGAAACGTTCGATAGATTTGCGGAGTTTCCAAAGACTGTTGAAGTGGTGGCCCACCCCAACTGACAGCGTCCTAGTTACCAAAATACGGTGACATCGAAATGTTATTTAGAAGTGTCCTTCACGTTGACATACAGCCGTTACATCGAAAGTTAATGCAACATAGATGCGGACCACTGGATGGACTGCTACCTGGAAGAGAATCTCAAAATTTCAGATAGAATGACTCCATGCTCGTAAAAGAATCAGTAACAGGTGCCGTTTTCCTGCGACTATGTGACATTGCGACGAGCTTAATTATTGGACTACGAACGTTGTCAGTGATGTTCATATGGTATGTACAACACAACATTTTACTTTGCCATACATTTTGACTCATGAGGTCGAAAGGATATCAATTCAGCATAATATGGAAAACGTATCTTTCATGCATTGGTTCTTAATACGAGCGAATGAATTCATCAAGAACTAAGCTCAGTATCCATCAGGTAAGCATCGTTTGCTCTTGTAACTTGTTTAAGCACCGATTTCACGTCTAAAACGTTGCATATTCAAAATTACTCGTTGAAATAGTCGACCGTTTAAAAAGGCATAAACACAAATCATGGTACACAAGATGCTGTCCTGGGTCGCTCGTCCGTTTCAGTTAGTATGATTTTGTAACTGGTGGCGTAGTTTTATGACTCAAATGAGACGAATGTAACACGCCACATTGCCTTTAGCTATGACATACTAGATAAAATATCAACTTCGACAGCATATTTTTTTGGGCAGGTGGACCGGTTATGAACCTGGTGATGCGACCTTCAAAGAACTGCTAAAATAAATGCAATATCTTCAGTTTAAAATCGAAGCGGACGACCGTTAACATTAGGCCAATACAATTATTCGTGGACACTAAACGAGATTTCACATCGCAGTGTATTGAAATTACTGGTCAGATGCAAGATATACTTACCCTCCAGCATACGTCGTATATGTTACCACGATGTTCTCCCCAATGCTCCAGAAATATTTTCCACTGGTTTTGTCCTCTATTTATATGCTGCGGATTTACTCTGGCTCTGAATCCTACAACAAATAATAGGTACGTAAATATGGCGACTGCACAGGAAGTTGTTTGAGATATATAGAAGGTGTTAGTTTGCTTGTCACAAGACGGATAAAAACCGTCTAAATAGTTTTGTGACAGAATATAATTTTCCTGTCAAAGTCACTGGAAATTGGATAACCCGTTCTCAATTTCTGGGGAAAATGGACTTCGACGGAACAGGAAAATTCCATTTATCCTCAAAGTCTATGGCGAAAATGTAAATGTGATTCAGTATTTTGTTAGCCGTTGAAATGTGACGACTGTCATTTCTGGAGTAATCTTTAAGATCGTTTTTCGCTAATGTCAATGTTCATGTTGAATGAGTATACCTTGTGGTAAACAACTCTCGTAACTTACCCATTCATGTTATCAGATGTGTTTAATGTTCAACTCCTTTTGGTCACGTATATTTTGGCACACAATAAATTCGTGGCGAAATAATAAACACATCTGGTTAACAAACAGCATAAATACACAAGAGTTGATTAAATGAAATGGGGTTCGCACATGATTTTTCAAAGGTTTTTTCCAATAAACGTGTGTGTAGGTTCTGTGGATGAGTGAGTTGAGTTTAAATGTAGTTGCAACATAGTTTTCAAAGTGACGGTTCTTATATTAAAAATGATATAAACTTTATGAATAGTGACCCGTGCGCAGTGTTATGTGAGATATGGCTGCTAGGATTCTCATTACTACTATGTCCTCTTGATTAATATATAACCTTACTCCCAATAAATTGTTTGAATGGGCGAAATTTGAAATGGACGTGGTGCTCAGATTGACTGATTGGTCTGGTTTATGGTGATGTCATTAGAACGTAAACATAACTGTTAATGAATAGTTTTTATGTAAACCACACCGACGGACTGTCCTTGGAATGTAATTGATTTTCTCAATAGTTTTGGACCTATGACAATGACGAATTAAAACTGTGTACTTAGAAAATTGCGAAACTAAGTCCACCACTTTTAATTAAAATTGTCGTCCATGTCATCAACACATGCAATGCTTTAGCCAGGACATCACGGAATGCGTTCAGATAGTGTTCCGAATAGTGTGATATATGTATTGATTATGTGGTAAGTGTATAAAAGCTGTTTAGTTGATAAAGATCATTCACGATACCCACAGACTATGATTGCTTACAACTGCCTAGCGTTCTGAAGGTTTATCTGGATCACGAAAGCAACATCAAGATTGACGCAACATGTAGCTGTGGCTCCTAATGTTAACAACAATTTATGTGCAGTTACACATATCAACACTTTATTAATAAGAATCTGCGAAGGTTTCTGAGATTTTTCTTCTCATAGGTTTTATTCCGAATGCAAAAGCAAGATGCTGTTTCGCGCATCATTTCAACCAGCCATAAGATAATGCAATATTGATTTCAGCCAAACACTTAACTAGACAATAACCTCTGATAAACTGGAGAGAGTTGGTACAACTCTCCAATTTTTGATTACCAACACATCAACTGTTATCATGGTTACTTTCAACGTACAAAAGCCCAATGTATGTATTCATCATTCATGTGTCCTTTGTGGGCCCATCCGGATGTCCGGGAGACTGATTCCAATGATCAATCGATCGAACACGACCTGGATTTGTCCTTACACCCAAACTCCGGTTTAGTCGGCCTTTAATTTCAAAACTGTCTTTTCGAAAAAATTTGCTAACAGACAGAAGATCGGAAAACCATGTTATCACACACGAACCTAAGTGGTTGAGCGTTGACACAAGATAATTCAACCATGCCTAATATGAGGTCAGTGTTTTAGTGATCAACGCGGATGCCTCATGAAAGCGTAGTCGGAATTCCTACCCCTGCCTTAGGGAGGATATGTACCACTGATGAGTTCCAACAACAGCGAAACTCTCGGAAACTGTACTTTATTGAAAGGGGCTGCGTGGTGCGTCCCTCTGAATACGAAAACTTGGATCACATACATAGGTTGTACAACTTGGAACCTGGATTACGGTTGGGCATGTTTTGTATATACAGATTTCGTAGTCAACCTTCATCAAGTTGGACGTTTAAAATAGATATCAGGTATTTTTAGTCAGCTCATGATCTTTTCTTAGTGACGACGGTGTTATAAATGGCATCGTATCATAATCCCTCTTCAGCGGCGTAACTTCGCAAGAATGAAAAATATGATCGTACACCGGAAATCTTCACAAATCTCCACCCAATTCGTTTGCAGAGTTTCAGTATCCACGTTTAGTTAAATACTCTGTTACAAGAATTGAAGACATTCAAAGAGCTGCTGATAGATAACACACCAAACATGCGGTATAACAGTACCTAGCACTATACTGACAGTTATTTCGACTTCCCCTATATCGTCCATAGGTTTTGAAATGCTTATTGGTATGTATGTTGAATGAGCTTCTATTAAAAACTGTAGGGACTGCAGAGTCACTCGCACAAACCAGTCACATACATCACGATTGATGTTTCTCAAGTTACTGTATACTAAATTGTTGAACAATAGCAAAAGTTTGAGTGTGCCCTAGAATCATAGAGTTACCACTGACTGTCAGAATGCCCATCAATATCCTCGCTATCAGGAATTATTGGTGGATGAAAGCTCCTGATCGATGTCTCCGTTATATTGTTCAGTTAACTAACGACAATTTATTGATGAACCCAGTCTTAACTGATGTGAAACCTTTGCCAGGCGGTTCAGTAACTAGATGAAACAGGTAGTAGACACGAATGTGGTAATTATTTTACAGGCTTTAATCCAGACCCCATTAGTCGCAAGTGGAAAGAACTGTAGAGTCGGTTCTTGGGTGGTGAAATATACTTTGAGGATGTGCTTAGCGGTGAGCGTATTACTCTAACTGTATTTCTCAAAGCATGCATCTGATGATGAATTGTTACAGTATTCCAAAGAACAAGGTGCTCACCACACAGAGAAATAACCAGCGTGGCGACGAGAGTATATTGTTTCACAGGAAAAAGTTTAGAAAATGCATATTCCAACAGATTTAACGTATACAGCCCTGTCCGGACACAGTGAGCAAAAATAAAACACAACGCCAGCAATCAACATATGAGAATGTCGCCGAAGCTCCGTTTGGGAGGAGTAACTGTAGTACGACATTCTTCAATCACACCGATGTGTCACTAAATTAGTCGCACATGTTGGAAGTAACACTCAACAAAATGAAGAAATGATTCTGCTTCATACTGTTCTACTTCACGTCAACCAAATCCAGCAATTGCTTGTAAACTAGTAACGAGCCAAATTCGGAAGTTTAAACAATCCACTCACTATGCTTAACGTGGTAGTACACAGGTTGCTTGACACTATTGACGGATCAAAATTATGTTTTGTACTGTTCACGCAACGTGTCCATCCGGTAAGTTGAGCAGGAATAGATTTTCTTACAGTTGCATACAAAATGCACCCTCTTCTTGACTTTGTTGTATAATTTGTTAATATTATACAATCCAAAATCCCGGAGACATGACACAGAAAATAACGTATTAAAATTAGGTGATAAACATGATAGAAACAGACTGTAGAGACAGCTCAAACCAAATAGCCTATTAAACCATAGCCATGGGCTTTGCTAGGTTCCGACCCCAATCATTCT
The DNA here is from genome assembly GCA_014338405.1 of Paragonimus skrjabini miyazakii. Classification (NCBI taxonomy): domain Eukaryota; kingdom Metazoa; phylum Platyhelminthes; class Trematoda; order Plagiorchiida; family Troglotrematidae; genus Paragonimus; species Paragonimus skrjabini miyazakii. The sequence goes on along the minus strand of JTDE01003157.1, from coordinate 53,387 downwards.
GCTGTTCTAACGAATTCTTATATTATCTATATATACATATGCTAAATTTGCTTTGATTCCATCAGGTAACCATCTGGAACAGATGATTATTTTTTACTCACTAATTACTCTCATGGTAATTTAACAAGTTTCTGTCGTCGGTAACACTACTGGCGGCCAATATATTGTGGCCGAGGTCTAATACTATCTTGAGTGGCCATTTTAGCCTTCATGGGATGGCAAGGTGTGCTAACCTGTTCAGTATCCTAAATACCCGTTGCCGCACGTGCTTCGAGTTCTGTACAAGCGTTTCTACTCGAGTGTCATATTGCAACCGAGCAGTATTGAAGATAAAATTCGATCTAGTTCTCCCCTATTTTTCATGCTCACTATGAGATGGCTTATCTACACAATCAACTACCACAGTCACTAACATCGAAATCACAGGCAAAATACGCATCTACCCAAACGTACTTACACGTTTAGAACCTAGAGGCTAGGGACTGTTTACTAGGATGATGAGCATAGGTAGCAACCTCTTATGAAGGCTTTGCAACGTGGACGCGGATCACTGTTGTCATAAATTTTAACCCATCCAATCCTCCATTCATTTCTCTAGTAAGTGTGTTTGTCTTCATATGAGTGAATCCGTTTTAGGCAAATTAAAAAAAGCATTCAATCTTGTTTGGCCGTTGTCATTGTTATGAATTGTTTCCTCCGTCATTAGACTCTGCCTGTAAAGGGGCTGGATTGGACAAACACCTCGATACGAAGTCAACCGGCGATTCGAATTAGGCTAAGGCGAATCAGTGTCGACAACCCGAGCAGACTGGCATGTCACCGCGGTGACCAATCACGATAGCACGTTGCCTTGGCATCGGATTTTGTTATAACAAGCATCGGAGTAGAACACATTGTTTGCATGAGTCACGCACTATGACAAGCGAGCTGCAGGTGAAACAAATCGACCAACAGGAAAGCCTAAGCGTCAGTAACAATTGTAATTCTACATCCTAATGATGAATCTTGTCTATAAAATAACCGATAGAAACTCAGTAAACTGAAGTTTGCTTTGTGCCACAAGAACTGCTTTCTATTTCGTTCCCGAACGTAGTGACTTTCCAACACAACCCACCCGCTTTGTCCTCTGATGATTAAATGAATTCCGTTTAATAATGGATTCGTAAGAATATGCCTATATCCATCCAAATCATTACTGCAAGATTTGTGGAACGATGTTTCTTGAATCAATTACCTTACAGTCGGTTTTAAAATCAACCAAATCACCGCCGTTTTGTTTTTTCGATTGAAACCAACACGTGATAAATTGTAATTTACGTGTAATTGTTAACCTGCTCATCTCAATTCAGTTCCTCTGTAAAAACATTCCGTTGATACTCTGCGTCCAGCAATCTATCTGTTAAACTTTAGTGGTGCATGTCCGCTGCATTCGCCGTCCGACATGTTGCACTGACGTCGTAAGCAAATTAATATCTGGGTTGAGAATTGTCTTACTGCTACCTACCAACTTCAATCAGTTGTAATCAAATGGACATAACTTTAGGATCGCATATTACGACACTATTTCCCACATCATTATTAACTCTATTCAGGGAACAATGCTTTCAGTTGTAAATTCAGTCGAATGAAGGCGTTCACATATTACAGAGTTTATCGTACAGTTGTACACAAATTTGGAGTGAAAGTTAATGTAAAAGATGAAACTTAAACTTACGTATTGCAACGTAATGTTCCGCATCTGCAATATCGACATGAAGACATTATATGGACTAGTTTCACTTAAAGTATAGATGATATCTCAAAAATGAACTACGGTTAATTTGTTTTAACCTTCGAATGACGACACATTTCTTAAACTACTTAATTGGAAGAACAATCACAAGTTTCTCGTTAAATACGTGCCACCTCCATATTGCTATAGTATAGCATTTCACGCTAAACACAGACTTTCCATTGAATGTGCAAATTTATCTACACCTCCGGTTGTTACAATCACAATTACAAGCGCTTCTGATTAGGTGAATGAAGATACAACAGCGAACAAAATAGACAAATATCAGAAGACGTCAGTTCGATCGCGATATTCAACTTTATGGACGCAGTAAAACGAACCACGTTTCGTTTATATCTGTGTTGCATTGTATTTTGAGCCACTGTAACGTGTGTGTGTGTGTACAAGCCTCAATGGAGCATATCACCACTAATAATCTCTCGCCACTGAATGAAGAAGGCTGCATATCATGGAAGTAATCTGTTGGGTATGAATATCACACTATGTGATTATGGTTCAACTTCAGACTGTTCGACACCAGATTGTAATTCATTTACCAAAAACAGTCTGTCGATCAAAACTGGTAAAGTTGTCCAATCATTCGCTTTGTTCATTTGTTCACTAATGCCTTGGCATTGTGATCCACTCTTGTTTGATTATTTGGAATTGTTGGTTCATCGCTACGCATTGGTCAACGTCCTCACGGGAGATCTTACAACTGTTGCCTCATTTTTTTTCACGTAAATCGTTAGGGTGACTGTTCAGGTGACTGTTTAAGTGACTGTTTAAAAACCACGTCAGCTGATCTTACAATGAAGATGTCATCATGCTTGTTGACGAGCTATCGTGAGAAATTATTCCATTCTCATAATCGCGCTGGTCACACAGGAAAATTCGGACGTGATATTCCACTGTGTATCTCGATGAATGTACGTGTGGACAACACGTTCATCAAATTGTTACGCAACTGTTTACAGGTCCCAGCGATTATGGTATTCCGAAGCGCTCGTTCCATTGCTTTGTTCAGACCATTGCGAACTGGGTTACACGGCCCTTCATGATTCGACGTTTGTCCTTTATTCTGCTCATGATTACTCGATAGCTTTAGCATACGGCTCGACCTGACTGTACAGTGAGGAGTACCCAACGGCATACAAATCTACCGCGATTGTTCAGTATTCTACATACCAGAATACAACTCCAATGTAGACGAATACCAGTCTTACTACGGCAACTTCTTTCCCCTTTAGACTCTTTTGACATCCTTTAGATTGTGTGTGTATGAGATTTGCTCATTCACTCCAATAACACACCCATAGCTCTAAAAACCTGAAAAGTACAATTTGAAATTAATGGACATTTCCTTATTTTTCTAAATTACCTCATTCGAGCGCATTTCCGAATACTTCACCAGTGTAGGGATAAGTCTGTGATTGATAATGTCTGCCTTTGGTGTTGAATTCGGGGTTGCAACTCCATGCGAACATGAACAGAAAGTTAAACTATTATGCGTCACAAAATATGGAAATTCTATTTTGGTTCGAACACCTATTACAAAAATCGCTTATCTAGCAGGGCAATTTCAGGCTTCCTCACTATGTTCATCATATAACCATAAAAACGCAGTGATCTAAAACGTGATTCAATGCATTGCATTCATTATAATCAGGATCTAACAAATGTCTCAATAAATCATTATTTCGATATTCAATTCGGTATGACATCTGTGGTTGGTTTAGGTCACTTTCATTCTATTATGTTATTTGTTGCTTCAACTTTATTCACAACTATAATGATCAACAATGCCATTTTAGATGGCAACACAAGCTCACCTATAGCATCAAAGAGTTGTGCATCTAAAATCAATAGAAACCCATCAACATAGTTCTCAAAACGAAAAATGGATGAGGCTTGTTACTAACACTTTTCACCGGGAAGTTCACAGTATAGCAATCACATCTCGATCCCCATACAAAACAGGAATTGAAAATTATTAGATTCTTGCTGACAGAAATTCTTCGCTTCATCCACCTGTGAAGTGAGTTTCATAGGTTTCTATACTACTGCTACACCTACTCACATATACATATTCAGAAATGAAATGGAGTTACCTTTCTAATTACAGAACATATTGAGTGACCTATAGACTACGTTAGTGTGGTTTATACACTTACTGCTGGATGCAAGTTTTTAAACGCTAACTTGGTTGACATTGTTCTGTATTGTGACAATATGAATGTACTTCGATTTCATTGACATGACGAGTACATGTTGGAGTAGTCATGCTCACAGCATTGCTAAATGACAGTCAACTTGAAGGAACTTGGGTACCTGATCGCGTTTATTTAACAGTCCGTTCGGGAACACTTCCATGTGATGTGTCCTTCGTCTCCCTAGGAACACGCTGAACTGTTAGACGTAGACGCTTGGATGGTATGTGAATGATCTACTTGACAATTGTAGTGTACATATGGCTTCCACAAACAGCACAGAGTTCACGTTATTTGTAATTTCATTTAAGGCCATACAGGTGTCGAAAACAGCAACGCTTGCGATATCAAGGTATCTGTTAAGATAACAACTTCTACTGTTACATATCAAAGCTTTAAGTTCTGGACACGCTTGGACAGGACTGTAATAAAAGTCATCGAAGTGCGTGGAAAAGATTAGTCCGGTCACCCCTATAAAGTCAGTCGTATCGATAACTCTCTTGTACTAGTTTGTAACTTAGTACATTGTAAACAGTGTGTTATCACATGTCTTGCACCACAAAGTCCCTCGCACAATAAAATAACTGGGAGTAGTATTAAAAACGTCTTCTTGCGGCTAACGACATTTGAAGCCACATGATGATGTCAAACTATTGAAAGTCACGAAAGTGCATTTAGAACTAAAGACTGGTGCATGATAGGCGAACAACAAGCACTTTCAAAACCGCATGGTTGGTCGAATAATCACAGTTGGATTTTTAAGGCACAAGGAGATGAACACAATGTATTGGTTCACGAAACCGTCAGCATAACGATATATAACGGAATTACTTACTTAAGACCACCAGAAGAGCCACCAGAGAAGCATAGAGAATCTGCACTGTTAGAAACATTGTCGTAACACTTGCTCCGCTTTGAACGTACTAGATATATATATATATGATTTTGATCATAAAACAGAAACAATTCAAAGTAGCCCCACCATACCAGTTCTGTCAAAAACAAAACAATCTTTGAGGTGATATCCGTGTTATGTGAGATGCCTAATACCAGATACACACCGTGCGGTCACATATGGATTTTGCAGAGATTGAGCGGAGAAAACAGAGATCATTATGGTGGAATGTGGATAAACAACTTGAAATAGCCATCAGCGGAGATAGGATGAATAACAGTGTCACGACAATCAGTCCATGTGAGTTGCGTGGGTGCACCGGAACAGGCATTCCTCCTACACATATATTTTTGAACACTATGTGACCTCTTTATATCTCTGTTAGAAAAGTTGACTGTTCTAAGATATTGAATACTATACACATTTCGTTCGGCTTGAAAGATAATGATTATTATATGATAGGCAGCACAAACTAGAACCTGAAATATTGCCCTAATCCGTGATCATCCAGATAATTGGATTACTGAGGCGTTCGGTTTGTAGTGCTGAACGGAATAAGTTGAAGTCTTAAGATAACCAAATATATACTGACTGATCCAATAAAAAACAACTGAAATACACATAGTGGCTCTTCCTCCCGTTTCATTGATTACTCCGTGGACAACGTTCAAGCACTACGTCCATCTGGTGTGCTTAGCTAACTCTCCTCCACCTCTAAGATCATAGGTTCTTGGATTGTTAAATTGGGGAGAATGATATTTATTTGTTAGCTCCAAAAACCTCATAACTCGCACCTCATTCTTGATAATCCACCACATAAGCACAAGTGCTTTAAGCAGATTAGGAAAATATATCTTTTGAAGTACTACTGTGCTTACTTGCTAAATCGAATGCGGACCTTCCGATGTTTGTTAGATCCAGTCGCCTAATTGACCGCAAGACTGATGAACTGCGGAAGTGAGAAAAATACAAATTAAAACTATTGTCCAGGTCAATAATCACATAAAAGAAATGATGAATTTCAGACTAACAGATCGTCTAGGATGAGAGCAGATGAACAAGGTAGAACATTTGTTGTCACTGTTGACTAAGGGTTGATGTAGTTGTTAAGAAATGGAAATAGTTATGACAGCAGCTCAGGACAGCCACCTAATTAACTCCTGGTTATTAGTTTACTCACTGGAAATAAATTAGTTGCAATCACCTTTACATTGCTATGAAGTAAAATGACCTTTGTTAATTAGACATGGGTAAGCCTGTCTGCAACTGAGCAGATGATCTACTAGGTATAATGGAGAGTATTTTGAAAGGTTTCAAACCAGTGGATATCAAGTTAACAATCCGGTGTAATCAACGCCGTCTGTTCATAAAATGGACATGTTGATTAATGTTTTACGCCTTAATGATGCGAACTAAAGTTTTTGTAGATGACTCCTGCATTGCAAGAAACAACACCGAATTTCTTTCAAGATCCAGTTTACTGAAGTTGGTTTTCTCTTTTCGTTACTGCCTTCACTTATCAAAACCAGATGACCAACTTTGTAAGCTTATTTATTGCACGTACCATGCATATTCCTGATCATGTCATGCTTTCAGCCTGATCTAAGGCATAACTGCGTTTGATAGACATTCATGCAAGATCATCAATAACAGCGGTTTGTTGTGCTATCTGAGGCTAACGATTCCGGTACGTCTGAACAATGGAATACCACTGTTCGTTGAGCACTACGAACCAAACGCGTCCTTCTGGCAACTCTCTACTTAACTTGAGCCTGCAAACTAAATATTATGCCAAACCACTCTGATCCGTACAACCCGCACCAAGATTGTAACAGTTGAGTCAAGTGCACAGATTGTGCAAATTCCTATAAATTCCGCCTGATTTCACTAAGAAACAAGAAGGTCACATCAGACAGAATTTTGTTTATCTCACGAAAGAATGTTTTTACGGTGCACACACAGCGTCCAGTGCAAATGTTTACTTCATCACAACTGTCCAGCCTTAGACGATGGAGTATTGGACTGAAAAATGTGAGTCGGTTCAGTCTTTTCAGCTGCGCACAATTTTTCTACAACATTGTGTGCTCCATGATTATTCTGAGTTACATCGTATACACCACAACAATTTGGCGGATATAA